>CM023134.1:49642834-49645334 GCA_013133815.1 Cromileptes altivelis
CATGTGACAGAAAGCTGCCACCTCCTCGTCTCTCTCCTCAGACACCTGGAACAGTTCATATCCAAAGCCGTTCATCCTGGAGCCCAGAGACACCTGTCCATCACACACACACACACACACACACACACACACACACACACAGCCAGCCAATCAGTAGTTATAGTCGTCATAACAGTAGTTATATTAATAGTTGTTAAAGCATAACTATTATTATTATTTTTATTCATGTTTCATTTAGAAGAGATGATCCTGCGCATGACAACAAAAGAGATGCTCACACCATCCACACTTTCAGACTCTCAGTTACATGACTCATCAGAGTGATGTCATCTGATTAGCATATCACCCAGGTAACAGGAGCACCATCTGGTTGTTACGGTGACCAGATAAACCAGCAGGTTCTTACCGGGTCTGCAGACACCCGCCGCTGGTTCTTGTTGCTCTTGGGAACAGGTACGTACGTCCTGGGTGGGACTTGAGGGGGGAGGGTCTTACTTCGAGCCACGGGCTTCCCCGATTGGTCCCCGTTGGCCCTCCGACCTCGAGGCCCCTGCCGGCCCCCGTTGAGTCGGGACAGCGAGTCGTTGATGTTGTCGTAGTTCAGCTCTCCTGAGGTCACTTTGGGCGGATCCACGTCGGGTGTGAACAAGTTGACATCACGGGGCATGGTGGACACTCGGGAGGGCAGGAAGGGGTTCTCTGACCCTGACGACGGGAGGATGGGGTTTCTTGGGGGGATGGCTGGGGGGACATCGTCTGGAAGAGAGGGCATGCCTTTGGCCAGAAACCCTGACCCCGATCCAGGTGAGTCCCCCAGGCTGGAACCTGAGCTGTCCCTGAACTTGCTGACCTCCGGACTGTCCAGGATGTACAGGGACTCTTTGATGTAGCCTCCCTGAAGAGGAAGCGCCCTGGCTGGGATGGGGTGAGGGGACTGTGACCCTCCAGGCTGGTTCAGGGCGGGGTCGGATCCAGAGAGGCCCCTAAGCAGGCTTCCTCCTGGGGGGGCAGGGAGGGGCTGGCTGGGGACCGGTCGGGGGCGTTCGATGGTGGGGTTGGGGGTCTTGGAGCAGGTCTGACTGGGAGCTCTGGAGCTGCTCTGGCCGGTCTCTGTGCCACTCTTGTCCTGTTTGAGCCTGGAGAGGGCGTCGTACTCCATCTGCAGGGCCTCGGCCAGGACCAGCTCCTTCTGACTGAGACCCAGAGCCTCCAGGCAGCCCCAGCCTGCCTCACCGTTCTCCTTCTGGGTCTGGGCTGCCGACATGACTCCTCCACAGCAGAGAGGGAAGCAGGGAAGAGCTCAGCTGATCTGCTGCCAGAAGACGCAGCGAGGACACATGGAGCTGCTGAGGATAGAGACAAAGAGGACAAGCAGTCATACACACTGTCCATCAGTATGACATTATTATAAACTCAAGTCTGTGACGTCCTGCAGAAATATAATCCACCACAACACCTCAAATCTGAATCTGAATTTTTTATAGGAGTAACGATCATAAAAATGAACACTAAGCATGCAGCAGGAGGTTGTTTTTCATTTACTGTTCCAAAAATCAGATGCAGAAGAGTGAAATTATGGGATGGTTTGCCATCAGAGACACACACACACAATCACACACACACGTACATGTGATCATCACTGACTAGTTTTAGTTTCTGCACCAGGGTTCGACTGACAGCTGTCACGGCGGCCCAAACCAACCGGACAGACTACACAAACAGTTCAGGTGAGGTGTGACAGGTGAGGCGTGACAGGCGAGGTGTGACACTTGAGATGTGACAGCTGAGGTGTGACAGGTGTGACAGGTGAAGTGTGAGAGGTGTGACAGTTGAGGTGTGACACTTGAAGTGTGACAGGTGTGACAGGTGAGGTGTGACAGGTGAGGTGTGACAGGTGTGACAGGTGAGGTGTGAGAGGTGTGACAGTTGAGGTGTGACAGGTGTGACAGGTGAGGTGTGACAGGTGTGACAGTTGAGGTGTGACAGGTGAGGTGTGACAGTTGAGGTGTGACAGTTGAGGTGTGACAGGTGTGACAGTTGAGGTGTGACAGGAGGTGTGACAGGTGTGACAGTTGAGGTGTGACAGGTGTGACAGGTGAGGTGTGACAGGTGTGACAGGTGAGGTGTGACAGGTGTGACAGGTATGACAGTTGAGGTGTGACAGGTGAGGTGTGACAGGTGTGACACTTGAGGCGTGACAGGCGAGGTGTGACAGTTGAGGTGTGACAGTTGAGGTGTGACAGGTGTGACAGTTGAGGTGTGACAGCTGAGGTGTGACAGGTATGACAGTTGAGGTGTGACAGGTGTGACACTTGAGGCGTGACAGGCGAGGTGTGACAGTTGAGGTGTGACAGTTGAGGTGTGACAGGTGTGACAGTTGAGGTGTGACAGGTGAGGTGTGACAGGTATGACAGTTGAGGTGTGACAGGTGTGACACTTGAGGTGTGACAGGTGAGGTGTGACAGTTGAGGTGTGACAGTTGAGGTGTGACAGGTGTGAC
>CM023134.1:49647834-49695334 GCA_013133815.1 Cromileptes altivelis
TGTGACAGTTGAGGTGTGACAGGTGTGACAGGTGTGACAGGTGAGGTGTGACAGGTGAGGTGTGACAGTTGAGGTGTGACAGGTGTGACAGTTGAGGTGTGACAGGTGTGACAGGTGAGGTGTGACAGTTGAGGTGTGACAGGTGTGACAGTTGAGGTGTGACAGTTGAGGTGTGACAGGTGTGACAGTTGAGGTGTGACAGTTGAGGTGTGACAGGTGTGACAGTTGAGGTGTGACAGGTGTGACAGGTGAGGTGTGACAGGTGTGACAAGTGTGACAGTTGAGGTGTGACAGGTGAGGTGTGACAGTTGAGGTGTGACAGGTATAATAGTTGAGGTGTGACAGTTGAGGTGTGACAGGTGTGACAGGTGAGGTGTGACAGGTGTGACAGGTGTGACAGTTGAGGTGTGACAGGTGTGACAGCTGAGGTGTGACAGGTGTGACAGTTGAGGTGTGACAGGTGTGACAGGTGTGACAGTTGAGGTGTGACAGGTGAGGTGTGACAGTTGAGTTGTGACAGGTGTGACAGTTGAGGTGTGACAGGTGTGACAGTTGAGGTGTGACAGGTGTGACAGGTGTGACAGTTGAGGTGTGACAGTTGAGGTGTGACAGTTGAGGTGTGACAGGTGTGACAGGTGTGACAGTTGAGGTGTGACAGGTGAGGTGTGACAGCTGAGGTGTGACAGCTGAGGTGTGACAGGTGTGACAGTTGAGGTGTGACAGGTATGACAGTTGAGGTGTGACAGGTGTGACAGTTGAGGTGTGACAGGTGTGACAGGTGTGACAGTTGAGGTGTGACAGGTATGACACTTGAGGTGTGACAGGTGAGGTGTGACAGGTGTGACAGTTGAGGTGTGACAGGTGTGACAGTTGAGGTGTGACAGGTGTGACAGTTGAGGTGTGACAGGTGTGACAGTTGAGGTGTGACAGGTATGACACTTGAGGTGTGACAGTTGAGGTGTGACAGTTGAGGTGTGACAGGTGTGACAGTTGAGGTGTGACAGTTGAGGTGTGACAGGTGTGACAGTTGAGGTGTGACAGGTGTGACAGGTGAGGTGTGACAGGTGTGACAGGTGAGGTGTGACAGGTGTGACAGGTGTGACAGCTGAGGTGTGACAGGTGTGACAGTTGAGGTGTGACAGGTGTGACAGTTGAGGTGTGACAGGTATGATAGTTGAGGTGTGACAGTTGAGATGTGACAGGTGTGACAGGTGTGACAGGTGAGGTGTGACAGGTGTGACAGGTGTGACAGTTGAGGTGTGACAGGTGTGACAGCTGAGGTGTGACAGGTGTGACAGTTGAGGTGTGACAGGTGTGACAGGTGTGACAGTTGAGGTGTGACAGGTGAGGTGTGACAGGTGTGACAGCTGAGGTGTGACAGGTGTGACAGTTGAGGTGTGACAGGTGTGACAGTTGAGGTGTGACAGGTGAGGTGTGACAGTTGAGGTGTGACAGGTGTGACAGGTGTGACAGTTGAGGTGTGACAGGTGAGGTGTGACAGTTGAGGTGTGACAGGTGTGACAGGTGTGACAGTTGAGGTGTGACAGGTGAGGTGTGACAGTTGAGGTGTGACAGGTGTGACAGTTGAGGTGTGACAGGTGTGACAGGTGAGGTGTGACAGGTGTGACAGTTGAGGTGTGACAGGTATGACAGTTGAGGTGTGACAGGTGTGACAGGTGTGACAGTTGAGGTGTGACAGGTGAGGTGTGACAGGTGTGACAGTTGAGGTGTGACAGGTGAGGTGTGACAGGTGTGACAGGTGTGACAGTTGAGGTGTGACAGGTGAGGTGTGACAGTTGAGGTGTGACAGTTGAGGTGTGACAGGTGTGACAGGTGTGACAGCATAGGTGTGACAGGTGTGACAGTTGAGGTGTGACAGGTGTGACAGTTGAGGTGTGACAGGTGAGGTGTGACAGTTGAGGTGTGACAGGTGTGACAGTTGAGGTGTGACAGGTGTGACAGTTGAGGTGTGACAGGTATGACAGTTGAGGTGTGACAGGTGTGACAGGTGAGGTGTGACAGGTGTGACAGTTGAGGTGTGACAGGTATGACAGTTGAGGTGTGACAGGTGTGACAGGTGTGACAGTTGAGGTGTGACAGGTGAGGTGTGACAGGTGTGACAGGTGAGGTGTGACAGGTATGACAGTTGAGGTGTGACAGGTGTGACAGTTGAGGTGTGACAGGTATGACAGTTGAGGTGTGACAGGTGTGACAGTTGAGGTGTGACAGGTGTGACAGTTGAGGTGTGACAGGTATGACAGTTGAGGTGTGACAGGTGTGACACTTGAGGTGTGACAGGTGAGGTGTGACAGTTGAGGTGTGACAGGTGTGACAGGTGTGACAGTTGAGGTGTGACAGGTGAGGTGTGACAGGTGAGGTGTGACAGGTGAGGTGTGACAGTTGAGGTGTGACAGGTGTGACAGTTGAGGTGTGACAGGTGAGGTGTGACAGTTGAGGTGTGACAGGTGTGACAGTTGAGGTGTGACAGGTGTGACAGTTGAGGTGTGACAGGTGTGACAGGTGTGACAGTTGAGGTGTGACAGGTATGACACTTGAGGTGTGACAGGTGAGGTGTGACAGGTGTGACAGTTGAGGTGTGACAGTTGAGGTGTGACAGGTATGACAGTTGAGGTGTGACAGGTGTGACAGGTGTGACAGTTGAGGTGTGACAGGTATGACACTTGAGGTGTGACAGGTATGACACTTGAGGTGTGACAGGTGAGGTGTGACAGGTGTGACAGTTGAGGTGTGACAGGTGTGACAGTTGAGGTGTGACAGGTGTGACAGTTGAGGTGTGACAGGTGTGACAGGTGAGGTGTGACAGGTGTGACAGTTGAGGTGTGACAGTTGAGGTGTGACAGGTGTGACAGTTGAGGTGTGACAGGTGTGACAGTTGAGGTGTGACAGGTGTGACAGGTGAGGTGTGACAGGTGTGACAGGTGTGACAGCTGAGGTGTGACAGGTGTGACACTTGAGGTGTGACAGGTATGACACTTGAGGTGTGACAGGTGAGGTGTGACAGGTGTGACAGGTGAGGTGTGACAGGTGTGACAGTTGAGGTGTGACAGGTGAGGTGTGACAGGTGTGACAGGTGAGGTGTGACAGGTATGACAGTTGAGGTGTGACAGGTGAGGTGTGACAGGTGAGGTGTGACAGGTGTGACAGTTGAGGTGTGACAGGTGAGGTGTGACAGGTGTGACAGGTGAGGTGTGACAGGTATGACACTTGAGTTGTGACAGGTGAGGTGTGACAGATATGACACTTGAGTTGTGACAGGTGAGGTGTGACAGGTATGACACTTGAGTTGTGACAGGTGAGGTGTGACAGGTGAGGTGTGACAGGTATGACACTTGAGGTGTGACAGGTGAGGTGTGACAGGTATGACAGTTGAGGTGTGACAGGTATGACAGTTGAGGTGTGACAGGTATGACAGTTGAGGTGTGACAGGTGAGGTGTGACAGGTATGACACTTGAGTTGTGACAGGTGAGGTGTGACAGGTATGACAGTTGAGTTGTGACAGGTGAGGTGTGACAGGTATGACACTTGAGTTGTGACAGGTGAGGTGTGACAGATATGACACTTGAGTTGTGACAGGTGAGGTGTGACAGGTATGACACTTGAGTTGTGACAGGTGAGGTGTGACAGGTGAGGTGTGACAGGTATGACACTTGAGTTGTGACAGGTGAGGTGTGACAGGTATGACAGTTGAGGTGTGACAGGTATGACAGTTGAGGTGTGACAGGTATGACAGTTGAGGTGTGACAGGTGAGGTGTGACAGGTATGACACTTGAGTTGTGACAGGTGAGGTGTGACAGGTATGACAGTTGAGTTGTGACAGGTGAGGTGTGACAGGTATGACACTTGAGTTGTGACAGATGAGGTGTGACAGGTATGACACTTGAGTTGTGACAGATGAGGTGTGACAGGTGAGGTGTGACAGGTGTGACAGTTGAGGTGTGACAGGTGTGACAGTTGAGGTGTGACAGTTGAGGTGTGACAGGTGTGACAGTTGAGGTGTGACAGGTGTGACAGTTGAGGTGTGACAGGTGAGGTGTGACAGTTGAGGTGTGACAGGTGAGGTGTGACAGGTATGACAGTTGAGGTGTGACAGGTATGACAGGTGAGGTGTGACAGGTATGACACTTGAGTTGTGACAGGTGAGGTGTGACAGGTATGACACTTGAGTTGTGACAGATGAGGTGTGACAGGTATGACACTTGAGGTGTGACAGGTGAGGTGTGACAGGTATGACACTTGAGTTGTGACAGGTGAGGTGTGACAGGTGAGGTGTGACAGGTGTGACAGTTAAGGTGTGACAGGTGTGACAGTTGAGGTGTGACAGGTGAGGTGTGACAGGTATGACAGTTGAGGTGTGACAGGTATGACAGTTGAGGTGTGACAGGTGAGGTGTGACAGGTATGACACTTGAGTTGTGACAGGTGAGGTGTGACAGGTATGACACTTGAGTTGTGACAGATGAGGTGTGACAGGTATGACACTTGAGTTGTGACAGATGAGGTGTGACAGGTATGACACTTGAGTTGTGACAGGTGAGGTGTGACAGGTATGACACTTGAGTTGTGACAGGTGAGGTGTGACAGGTATGACACTTGAGTTGTGACAGATGAGGTGTGACAGGTATGACACTTGAGTTGTGACAGGTGAGGTGTGACAGGTATGACACTTGAGGTGTGACAGGTGAGGTGTGACAGGTGAGGTGTGACAGGTATGACACTTGAGGTGTGACAGGTGAGGTGTGACAGGTGAGGTGTGACAGGTGAGGTGTGACAGGTATGACACTTGAGGTGTGACAGGTGAGGTGTGACAGGTGAGGTGTGACAGGTATGACACTTGAGTTGTGACAGGTGAGGTGTGACAGGTATGACACTTGAGTTGTGACAGGTGAGGTGTGACAGGTGAGGTGTGACAGGTGAGGTGTGACAGGTATGACACTTGAGTTGTGACAGGTGAGGTGTGACATCACCGTGAGAGCTTTAACATGCACAGAAGCATAGACACTGAGACTGTGACAGCGGCAGAACTTTAACAGTGAGACAGAGATTTTAGTGTCAGGTGATGTGAGAGCGTCTGTTTGATCTCGTCTGACGGCAGCGTTCTGGATTGTTAGCAGTCGATCAACAGCAGACACACTCAGTGTGAGATGAGATGAATCCAGCTCAGCAAGTGAAACAACAGATCTCAGCTTAATCAGATTTCTCAGGTGATTAAAACAAGATTTGGGCGGGAGCTTCACAGGTGGGAATCAATGACATCGATTGGTCAAACATTACCCCTAAATTACACAGGTCTGAGTGAGCAGAAGAGGAAAGAGGTCCAATACTTTGATACTGAGGGGGAGCAACAACCAGAACCTTCGTCTCACTGAGCTGTACAAGCTTCTCAGCAGTCCAGACCCTGATCTCATGAAGCCCAGATGACCTGAAAGGCTCACAGGTCTGAACAGGAAGCAGAGCGCAGTCCCTTTAACCCGACTGTTCCAGGTGGATCCAATAGTTACGTGATGACAATGATGATGATGATGATGATGATAATGATGATGACGATGACGATGATGATAACGGTTTGATATAAATGTTGACGGTAACACTGTGAACATTTGTTATCTAAGATATTCAATTTGACATTGAGTCTCTCCTTTGTCTGAGTTATTTTCTGAGAGGAAACTTTTTACTCAAACTTCATTCACAGAATGTTTGACTTATAGTAATAAAAGGTTTGAACCAATAATAAGCTTCTGTTTTCACTGACTGTTGACAGTTTGTGATATTTTCTGTTGTCATACTTTGAAAGTCTCAGACTGCGTTGTCCCCACTGGACACACACTCTTCACTCAAACGTCTCTTTATGGACAAAACCTTCACATCTTCGTTCTGACTGAATATAAAAACTTGATGTTTACGTGACAGAGACGGTGGGACAGAATGTGTAGTGTCTTTGTCCTCTGTGCTGCAGACAGGACAGAGTGAGACATCCCAGTGTAGAAACTCTGCAGGCGAGTGTGCAGGGAGAAAGGAAACCCACAAACACAATGAGGAGGAAGGAAGGAAGGAAGGAAGGAAGCTGTGAGGAGGTGAAACCACCTCTGGACTCAGGATTTCATTGTAAAGTGATCCAGCAGCCAGTGTGAGTGACTCAGAGGTTAAATTCTCCACGCCTGAGTTTCATATCAAATGTTTACACAGGATAAATGTTGAGTGAATTTACTGACATGATCTGACTCATGCCGTCATGTGGAGCAGCACCGCTCATGAACAGTGTTCATTTTGACAAGAATTTTTAATTTCATTTTAGTCTTTTGATGTAATTTGACAGTTTTGTTATACTGTAATAGATTTTGCAAAAAGATGTTTGTAATGGTGGTAAAAACTGTTTTTATAAAGCCTGTTTTTAGCTGCTGCACTGTGTCTCCTGTTGAAAGTGGTGATTTGTTAAATACATTCTACAATAATAAATTATATTAACTTTTGGTCTGTAATATAGTTGGCTATATTACGCACTTAAAAAAAACAACAACTTAAGAATAAAAGAAATAAACACCGAAATAATTAGTGGAAACTTTTTTTTATTGATACTCCTCCTCTCTGACATACTAACACACACACACACACACACACACACACACACACACACACATTGAACACGTGATTGAATAAATGAATGAATGAACATCGGAAGCGGTTCAGCCGCAGTACCACCGGCTGGTGCGGTCACTGTTGAGATTACACTTGCTTTTTATTATTAACAAAATGTTTTTTTATTGACTGTATGAATTGTTTTCAAATAAATATTTGGAAACAAAAATGTATGCTTTGGTGTACTTTTACACAGTTTTACAATATGTATAGCCACCTGTATCAAAATGTATAATTTTCAGCAGCGGTCTGTGTGATGTTGTTGTCCATGGCTTCCCGCTGTGGAGCCAAGGCTTCTGTGTGGCAAAACTAGACGTGCACCGTCGGCGGAACAAGGAAAACTTGAATTCAGTTGACAGGAAGCCGACGATACTGCGAGCTGACAGACGAGGGGAGTGAATGACAGGTTTTTATTATTTTATTACCAAGCAGCCGACTGTAAGTTAAAGTTTAAGAAGAAGTGAAGTTGTTCCTAAGTAACGTTAATGTTAGAAGCTTTAGCTGAGACACAATGGGTTGAAAGCTGCTGGCTAATCATGCATGATGTGAGCTCATTAAGTCAGTGCCATGCTCCCAAATATAACATTACTTAGTTACTTAACGCTATGCAGGCAGCTGTTTCATGACCCAATGAAGTTACAAGAGCTTAGCTGGTGTAGAAACTATATTTAACTATATATACATACATATATATATATATATACATACATATATATATATATATATATATATATATATGTATATATACAGACAGTACAGGCCAAAAGTTTGGACACACCTTCTCATTCAATGCATTTTCTTTATTTTCATGACTACTTACATTGTAGATTCTCACTGAAGCCATCAAAACTATGAATGAACACATGTGGAGTTATGTACTTAACAAAAAAAGGTGAAATAACTGAAAACATGTTTTATATTCTAGTTTCTTCAAAATAGCCACCCTTTGCTCTGATTACTGCTTTGCACACTCTTGGCATTCTCTCCATGAGCTTCAAGAGGTAGTCACCTGAAATGGTTTCCACTTCACAGGTGTGCCTTATCAGGGTTAATTAGTGGAATTTCTTGCTTTATCAATGGGGTTGGAACCATCAGTTGTGTTGTGCAGAAGTCAGGTTAATACACAGCCGACAGCCCTATTGGACAACTGTTAAAATTCATATTATGGCAAGAACCAATCAGCTAACTAAAGAAAAACCAGTGGCCATCATTACTTTAAGAAATGAAGGTCAGTCAGTCCGGAAAATCACAAAAACTTTAAATGTGTCCCCAAGTGGAGTCGCAAAAACCATCAAGCGCTACAACGAAACTGGCACACATGAGGACCGACCCAGGAAAGGAAGACCAAGAGTCACCTCTGCTTCTGAGGATAAGTTCATCCGAGTCACCAGCCTCAGAAATCGCAAGTTAACAGCAGCTCAGATCAGAGACCAGATGAATGCCACACAGAGTTCTAGCAGCAGACCCATCTCTAGAGCAACTGTTAAGAGGAGACTGCGCCAATCAGGCCTTCATGGTCAAATAGCTGCTAGGAAACCACTGCTAAGGAGAGGCAACAAGCAGAAGAGATTTGTTTGGGCCAAGAAACACAAGGAATGGACATTAGACCAGTGGAAATCTGTGCTTTGGTCTGATGAGTCCAAATTTGAGATCTTTGGTTCCAACCGCCGTGTCTTTGTGAGACGCAGAAAAGGTGAACGGATGGATTCCACATGCCTGGTTCCCACTGTGAAGCATGGAGGAGGAGGTGTGATGGTGTGGGGGTGTTTTGCTGGTGACACTGTTGGGGATTTATTCAAAATTGAAGGCACACTGAACCAGCATGGCTACCACAGCATCCTGCAGCGACATGCCATCCCATCCGGTTTGCGTTTAGTTGGACGATCATTTATTTTTCAACAGGACAATGACCCCAAACACACCTCCAGGCTGCGTAAGGGCTATTTGACCAAGAAGGAGAGTGATGGAGTGCTGCGGCAGATGACCTGGCCTCCACAGTCACCGGACCTGAACCCAATGGAGATGGTTTGGGGTGAGCTGGACCGCAGAGTGAAGGCAAAGGGGCCAACAAGTGCAAAACACCTCTGGGAACTCCTTCAAGACTGTTGGAAAACCATTTCAGGTGACTTGAAGCTCATGGAGAGAATGCCAAGAGTGTGCAAAGCAGTAATCAGAGCAAAGGGTGGCTATTTTGAAGAAACTAGAATATAAAACATGTTTTCAGTTATTTCACCTTTTTTTGTTAAGTACATAACTCCACATGTGTTCATTCATAGTTTTGATGCCTTCAGTGAGAATCTACAATGTAAATAGTTATGAAAATAAAGAAAACGCATTGAATGAGAAGGTGTGTCCAAACTTTTGGCCTGTACTGTATATGTGACAAAAACTATTGAAGTTATTGTGATATTGTAAATGATGGTGATGCACCTGTATGCTGTACACTAGATGTGACTGAGGTGATATATTGTGAATAGTGACAGCTCTGTTTGTGGATTGTATATATGTAGGAACTGTATGTGTCAACTTTTTGTGTTTTTAACAGCAGATACTGCATGTATCCAAGACAAATTTCCTTCGGGACAATAAAGTCTTATCTTATATAATGCACTGGGCAATAAAAGCATCCCTCTCTCTATCTAAACACTATTCAGAGGCTTGAAGCCTTAAACCACATCAATCAATCAATCAATCAATTTTATTTATAAAGCCCAATATCACAAATCACAATTTGCCTCACAGGGCTTTACAGCATACGACATCCCTCTGTCCTTAGGACCCTCACAGCTGATCAGGAAAAACTCCCCAAAAAAACCCACATCAAATAATGTTGTGACATTATGCAGCGCTTTATTCACTTATTTGAAGAGTACATGACCTCACATGTTTGTGTCATTGACTATTTATTTGTTGTTGTTGTTGCATTACTCTTGCTCGCCTAAAGTGTGATAATAATCACATGTAGTAATTCAAACCCTTCATTCCAAATTATCTTCAAGTATTATAATATCATGTAATTAAAAAGGTCGAATCAACCTCCTTGATCCCCCCCTCATCAATATTGTGTGTGTGTGTGTGTGTGTGTGTGTGTCTGAGACAGTCCTATGCTTGTTCACTGAGGAGAAACTGAAACATTGTTGGTAAACTCTGTTCATCAGCTTCACTCAGATCTGAGTCTGAACTGTGACATCACAACCACAGTGAGATGACGGCTGTCTGATGGGTGGGGGGAGGGGTCAACATCCTGACACACAGAGGGGGGGGGGGGGAGACATGATGGGGGAGGGGCAGGGAGGAATAAACCACTGACCAGCTGTGTCCCACTTCCTGACTGGAGCTGCTGGTACCAACAGGAAACAATGAGGGTTAGACTCAAAGCTGCACGCACCATGTGACACGTGTGTGTCTCTCATGTCTCCACACAGAGGACAGCACCATCAACAGCGTCTGACAACAAGACTACACCCTGATGTCACACGACCACAACCTCATCATGTCACACGACCACAACCTCATCATGTCACATGACCACAACCTCATCATGTCACATGACCACAACCTCATCATGTCACACGACCACAACCTCATCATGTCACACGACCACAACCTCATCCAGTGACATGACCACAACCTCATCATGTCACATGACCACAACCTCATCATGTCACATGACCACAACCTCAACATGTCACATGACCACAACCTCATCATGTCACATGACCACAACCTCATCATGTCACACGACCACAACCTCATCCAGTGACATGACCACAACCTCATCATGTCACATGACCACAACCTCATCATGTCACATGACCACAACCTCATCATGTCACACGACCACAACCTCATCATGTCACACGACCACAACCTCATCATGTGACCACAACCTCATCATGTCACACGACCACAACCTCATCCAGTGACATGACCACAACCTCATCATGTCACATGACCACAACCTCATCATGTCACATGACCACAACCTCATCATGTCACACGACCACAACCTCATCCAGTGACATGACCACAACCTCATCATGTCACATGACCACAACCTCATCATGTCACATGACCACAACCTCATCATGTCACACGACCACAACCTCATCCAGTGACATGACCACAACCTCATCATGTCACACGACCACAACCTCATCATGTCACACGACCACAACCTCATCCAGTGACATGACCGCAACCTCATCCAGTGACAGGACCGCAACCTCATCATGTCACACGACCGCAACCTCATCCAGTCACACGACCGCAACCTCATCCTGTCACACGACCGCAACCTCATCCAGTCACACGACCGCAACCTCATCCAGTCACATGACCACAACCTCATCATCATCCTGTCACACGACCACAACCTCATCATGTCACACGACCACAACCTCATCCAGTCACACGACCACAACCTCATCATGTCACAGTCACACGACACGCAACCTCATCATGTCACACGGCCACAACCTCATGAAGTCACACGACCACAACCTCATCATGTCACACAACCACAACCTCATCCAGTCACACGACCACAACCTCATCCAGTCACACGACCACAACCTCATCATGTCACACGACCGCAACCTCATCAAGTCACACGACCGCAACCTCATCAAGTCACACGACCGCAACCTCATCAAGTCACACGACCGCAACCTCATCATGTCACACGACCGCAACCTCATCCAGTCACACGACCGCAACCTCATCCTGTCACACGACCGCAACCTCATCCAGTCACACGACCGCAACCTCATCCAGTCACACGACCGCAACCTCATCCAGTCACACGACCGCAACCTCATCCAGTCACACGACCGCAACCTCATCCAGTCACACGACCGCAACCTCATCCAGTCACACGACCGCAACCTCATCATGTCACACGACCGCAACCTCATCCAGTCACACGACCGCAACCTCATCCAGTCACACGACCGCAACCTCATCATGTCACACGACCACAACCTCATCCTGTCACACGACCGCAACCTCATCCAGTCACACGACCGCAACCTCATCAAGTCACACGACCACAACCTCATCCAGTCACACGACCACAACCTCATCCAGTCACACGACCACAACCTCATCATGTCACACGACCACAACCTCATCCAGTCACACGACCACAACCTCATCCAGTCACACGACCACAACCTCATCATGTCACACGACCACAACCTCATCAATTCACACGGCCACAACCTCATCATGTCACACGGCCACAACCTCATCATGTCACACGACCACAACCTCATCAAGTCACACGACCACAACCTCATCCAGTCACACGACCACAACCTCATCATGTCACACGACCGCAACCTCATCAAGTCACACGACCGCAACCTCATCATGTCACACGACCGCAACCTCATGATGTCACACGACGGCAACCTCATCATGTCACACGACGGCAACCTCATCATGTCACAGGACCGCAACCTCATCATGTCACACGACCGCAACCTCATCCAGTCACACGACCACAACCTCATCATGTCACACGACCACAACCTCATCCAGTCACACGACCGCAACCTCATCATGTCACACGACCGCAACCTCATCAAGTCACACGACCGCAACCTCATCCAGTCACACGACCGCAACCTCATCCAGTCACACGACCGCAACCTCATCCAGTCACACGACCGCAACCTCATCCAGTCACACGACCGCAACCTCATCAAGTCACACGGCCACAACCTCATCATGTCACACAACCACAACCTCATCCAGTCACACAACCACAACCTCATCCAGTCACACGACCACAACCTCATCCAGTCACACGACCACAACCTCATCATGTCACACGACCACAACCTCATCATGTCACACGACCACAACCTCATCAAGTCACACGACCACAACCTCATCCAGTCACACGACCACAACCTCATCCAGTCACACGACCACAACCTCATCAAGTCACACGACCACAACCTCATCAAGTCACACGACCACAACCTCATCAAGTCACACGACCACAACCTCATCATGTCACACGACCACAACCTCATCAAGTCACACGACCACAACCTCATCATGTCACACGACCACAACCTCATCCAGTCACACGACCACAACCTCATCAAGTCACACGACCACAACCTCATCAAGTCACACGACCACAACCTCATCATGTCACACGACCACAACCTCATCATGTCACACGACCACAACCTCATCCAGTCACACGACCACAACCTCATCATGTCACACGACCACAACCTCATCAAGTCACACGACCACAACCTCATCAAGTCACACGACCACAACCTCATCAAGTCACACGACCACAACCTCATCAAGTCACACGACCACAACCTCATCAAGTCACACGACCACAACCTCATCCAGTCACACGACCACAACCTCATCAAGTCACACGACCACAACCTCATCAAGTCACACGACCACAACCTCATCATGTCACACGACCACAACCTCATCATGTCACACGACCACAACCTCATCAAGTCACACGACCACAACCTCATCCAGTCACACGACCACAACCTCATCATGTCACACGACCGCAACCTCATCAAGTCACACGACCGCAACCTCATCATGTCACACGACCGCAACCTCATGATGTCACACGACGGCAACCTCATCATGTCACACGACGGCAACCTCATCATGTCACAGGACCGCAACCTCATCATGTCACACGACCGCAACCTCATCCAGTCACACGACCGCAACCTCATCATGTCACACGACCGCAACCTCATCCAGTCACACGACCGCAACCTCATCATGTCACACGACCGCAACCTCATCCAGTCACACGACCGCAACCTCATCCAGTCACACGACCGCAACCTCATCCAGTCACACGACCGCAACCTCATCCAGTCACACGACCGCAACCTCATCATGTCACACGACCACAACCTCATCAAGTCACACGGCCACAACCTCATCATGTCACACGGCCACAACCTCATCATGTCACACAACCACAACCTCATCCAGTCACACGACCACAACCTCATCCAGTCACACGACCACAACCTCATCATGTCACATGACCACAACCTCATCATGTCACACGACCACAACCTCATCAAGTCACACGACCACAACCTCATCAAGTCACACGACCACAACCTCATCCAGTCACACGACCACAACCTCATCCAGTCACACGACCACAACCTCATCAAGTCACACGACCACAACCTCATCAAGTCACACGACCACAACCTCATCATGTCACACGACCACAACCTCATCAAGTCACACGACCACAACCTCATCATGTCACACGACCACAACCTCATCCAGTCACACGACCACAACCTCATCAAGTCACACGACCACAACCTCATCAAGTCACACGACCACAACCTCATCATGTCACACGACCACAACCTCATCATGTCACACGACCACAACCTCATCCAGTCACACGACCACAACCTCATCCAGTCACACGACCACAACCTCATCATGTCACACGACCACAACCTCATCAAGTCACACGACCACAACCTCATCAAGTCACACGACCACAACCTCATCCAGTCACACGACCACAACCTCATCAAGTCACACGACCACAACCTCATCAAGTCACACGACCACAACCTCATCATGTCACACGACCACAACCTCATCATGTCACACGACCACAACCTCATCAAGTCACACGACCACAACCTCATCCAGTCACACGACCACAACCTCATCATGTCACACGACCACAACCTCATCAAGTCACACGACCGCAACCTCATCATGTCACACGACCGCAACCTCATGATGTCACACGACGGCAACCTCATCATGTCACACGACGGCAACCTCATCATGTCACAGGACCGCAACCTCATCATGTCACACGACCGCAACCTCATCCAGTCACACGACCACAACCTCATCATGTCACACGACCACAACCTCATCCAGTCACACGACCGCAACCTCATCATGTCACACGACCGCAACCTCATCAAGTCACACGACCGCAACCTCATCCAGTCACACGACCGCAACCTCATCCAGTCACACGACCGCAACCTCATCCAGTCACACGACCGCAACCTCATCCAGTCACATGACCGCAACCTCATCATGTCACATGACCACAACCTCATCCAGTCACACGACCGCAACCTCATCCAGTCACACGACCACAACCTCATCATGTCACACGACCACAACCTCATCAAGTCACACGGCCACAACCTCATCATGTCACACGGCCACAACCTCATCATGTCACACAACCACAACCTCATCCAGTCACACGACCACAACCTCATCCAGTCACACGACCACAACCTCATCATGTCACATGACCACAACCTCATCATGTCACACGACCACAACCTCATCAAGTCACACGACCACAACCTCATCAAGTCACACGACCACAACCTCATCCAGTCACACGACCACAACCTCATCATGTCACACGACCACAACCTCATCAAGTCACACGACCACAACCTCATCAAGTCACACGACCACAACCTCATCCAGTCACACGACCACAACCTCATCAAGTCACACGACCACAACCTCATCAAGTCACACGACCACAACCTCATCATGTCACACGACCACAACCTCATCATGTCACACGACCACAACCTCATCAAGTCACACGACCACAACCTCATCCAGTCACACGACCACAACCTCATCATGTCACACGACCACAACCTCATCAAGTCACACGACCGCAACCTCATCATGTCACACGACCGCAACCTCATGATGTCACACGACGGCAACCTCATCATGTCACACGACGGCAACCTCATCATGTCACAGGACCGCAACCTCATCATGTCACACGACCGCAACCTCATCCAGTCACACGACCACAACCTCATCATGTCACACGACCACAACCTCATCCAGTCACACGACCGCAACCTCATCATGTCACACGACCGCAACCTCATCAAGTCACACGACCGCAACCTCATCCAGTCACACGACCGCAACCTCATCCAGTCACACGACCGCAACCTCATCCAGTCACACGACCGCAACCTCATCCAGTCACATGACCGCAACCTCATCATGTCACATGACCACAACCTCATCCAGTCACACGACCGCAACCTCATCCAGTCACACGACCACAACCTCATCATGTCACACGACCACAACCTCATCAAGTCACACGGCCACAACCTCATCATGTCACACGGCCACAACCTCATCATGTCACACAACCACAACCTCATCCAGTCACACGACCACAACCTCATCCAGTCACACGACCACAACCTCATCATGTCACATGACCACAACCTCATCATGTCACACGACCACAACCTCATCAAGTCACACGACCACAACCTCATCAAGTCACACGACCACAACCTCATCCAGTCACACGACCACAACCTCATCCAGTCACACGACCACAACCTCATCAAGTCACACGACCACAACCTCATCAAGTCACACGACCACAACCTCATCATGTCACACGACCACAACCTCATCAAGTCACACGACCACAACCTCATCATGTCACACGACCACAACCTCATCCAGTCACACGACCACAACCTCATCAAGTCACACGACCACAACCTCATCAAGTCACACGACCACAACCTCATCATGTCACACGACCACAACCTCATCATGTCACACGACCACAACCTCATCCAGTCACACGACCACAACCTCATCCAGTCACACGACCACAACCTCATCATGTCACACGACCACAACCTCATCAAGTCACACGACCACAACCTCATCAAGTCACACGACCACAACCTCATCCAGTCACACGACCACAACCTCATCAAGTCACACGACCACAACCTCATCAAGTCACACGACCACAACCTCATCATGTCACACGACCACAACCTCATCATGTCACACGACCACAACCTCATCAAGTCACACGACCACAACCTCATCCAGTCACACGACCACAACCTCATCATGTCACACGACCACAACCTCATCAAGTCACACGACCGCAACCTCATCATGTCACACGACCGCAACCTCATGATGTCACACGACGGCAACCTCATCATGTCACACGACGGCAACCTCATCATGTCACAGGACCGCAACCTCATCATGTCACACGACCGCAACCTCATCCAGTCACACGACCACAACCTCATCATGTCACACGACCACAACCTCATCCAGTCACACGACCGCAACCTCATCATGTCACACGACCGCAACCTCATCAAGTCACACGACCGCAACCTCATCCAGTCACACGACCGCAACCTCATCCAGTCACACGACCGCAACCTCATCCAGTCACACGACCGCAACCTCATCCAGTCACATGACCGCAACCTCATCATGTCACATGACCACAACCTCATCCAGTCACACGACCGCAACCTCATCCAGTCACACGACCACAACCTCATCATGTCACACGACCACAACCTCATCCAGTCACACGACCGCAACCTCATCATGTCACACGACCGCAACCTCATCAAGTCACACGACCGCAACCTCATCCAGTCACACGACCGCAACCTCATCCAGTCACACGACCGCAACCTCATCCAGTCACATGACCGCAACCTCATCATGTCACATGACCACAACCTCATCCAGTCACACGACCACAACCTCATCCAGTCACACGACCACAACCTCATCCAGTCACATGACCACAACCTCATCCAGTCACAGGACTCACAGCTGATCAGGAGGTGAAACAGATCTCGGAGCTAAATATGAGAAACAAAAAAATAGTCAGAAGGTTGTAAACAGATGTTTGTTGGTAAACAAAGTCCTCGATCAATCAATCAATAATCAATATGTTGGCTGTTTCCTGCCGAGGTGTGGCAGATGAACAAAGAGGACTTCATGAATTCGAAGTGATAAACAGAGACTGAGCGATGTGGCTGAAATGTTCCTTGAATGAGGAGAGGTGAGAGCAGCCATGTTGTTGGTTTAGAGACAGTGTCACTGAGGAGAAGACAGGAGGCAGAGATGAAGATATGGAGGTTCTCTCTGGGAGTGACGAGGATGGAGAGGATCAGGAATGAGGACATCAGGGGGACGGCTCATGTTAGATGTGTTTGACATGTTCAGAGGAGGGACAGTGAATATATCGGGAGAAGGATGCTGAGGTTGGAACTGCCAGGCGAGATGCCGAGAGGAAGACCAAAGATTTATGGATGTAGTGAGAGAGGACATGAAGTCAGCTGGTGTGAGAGAAGAGGGTGCAGAGGACAGGGTTAGATGGAGGCAGATGATTGGCTGTGGCGACCCCTGAAGGGAGCAGCCCAAAGAAGAAGAAGAAGAAGATGAACGTATGTGTTGATTTGAGGAGACGCTCTGACTTCAGGTGAAGAAGAAACTTGTTTAAGTATCAAAGGTTTGATCACTGAACGAAGGGACAGAGTTGTCTCCCCTTCAGGGCAGCAGAGGCAGTAACAGCGCCACCATGAGGTCAGTGTACACAGGGTGAAGTCATGGACGGGACAGGTCAGACGTTTTCTCCTCTTATACGTCTCATTTGAAACCTCTGTGCTGTTGCTGCAGTTTTTAAACAGACCTGTCGCCGTCTCAGTGTCGCACATTAGATTACAACTGCCAAGAAGAATGGCGATATGTGATGATCCACCTCACACACACACACACACACTCGTCCTTAATCTCAGCCTGATGTAGCGTAGCAGCACACAGACCCATGTGTCACTGTAGACTAATGAACAGACATGAAACAGAGGAGCAGCTGTGTGTGTGTTGATGAGTGAGGGGGTGGAGCTCTGCAGAGACATGCACACTGGTATGTGTTATGGAACGCAACTTGACCCTGTGTCGATGTGAACGAGTCCAAATTTATGTCATGCTTGAAAATACATGAATATATTGTTGTTCTATGACTCAGCACTATTGTGACGATGTCATCGACATCAGCCGACATGTGTTTTCTTACCGAGCACAGTGAATGAACATTAGACACTGATGAGTGTTTCATGTGTCCGTCAGTGTGTGTGTGTGTGTGTGTGTGTGTGTGTGTGTCATATGATGTTAATTCACCACAGAAGAGACTTGATGATGATCATCACTGAAATCAGGAGGGAAAAGTTAATTTATCAGCAAACGATCCGACACCTCCATCCCCAGTTCAAAATAAATCAATGACTCTTGCAGCTTCTCCATGACCCTGGGGTCGCTGCATGTGTTGATGGCCACGCCCCCTCAGTGACATCACAACAATGATGGTTTTTTGCTGAGCTTGTTGAATGTTGCCTTCAGGGTCTGCTCTGTAAAATAACTGATCTCAGATTGTTGGAGAGGAACTCGTTACAGGTCCCCGAGTTATCTACTTAAATAACATAATGAAGGTCACAGTGATGTTCAGAGCTGAAACAATAACTCATCAGTGTGACGTCATGAAATGAAACGTTTCATGTTTTCACTCAATGACGTCATGTTACACTCAGAAAAATTTTTCTTTTTTTAATAAGCAAACTGTGTCTTTATAACGAGACACGTTCACATCATGACCTGACGACTCTGATCAGTTTGGTTCTGGTGTGGCGTCAACACACTTCCACAGTAATCAGTTACTGAGGGAAACAAATGTAATCAAATTACAGTTTCACATGTAAATATCTTACTATCAGTAAACATTCACTCTGTCACTTTGCACCGTCTCACCTGCAGGAACCTTTGTGGACAAACCTGAGACAACATTTAGACGATGAACTGATGACTTTAGGACGCGTCAGAAAAATAATCAAATGTAATAGGTTACTTTGATGACGTCATTAAAATAGTTACATTACTTTACACAGTTTGAACAGGGTCACTGATCTGTAGCCTGTCACATTTAAATAAAACACACACTGCCAACAACACCTGTCTTGCGGTGAGACAGGTGTATATGACGTCATAGAAAAATGAAAGGCAACAAAGAAAAATGGCTGTTGGCTTGTGTGTTGTTGCTGTTACTCCACTGTTATGTTAGGAAAGTTTAGGAGACCCACAGTGCGCAGGCTCAGAGGGAAACAGGTGAGTGACGTCATAACCGTAAAAAAACACATAAGAGTGAAAATGTGTTGAGCCGTGTGTGTGTGACAGCTGCTGCAGCCTCACACACACACACACACACACACACACACACACACACACACACACAGACAGGCAGAGCGCCCGACCAAACCCCATTCAAAAATCAGTCACTTTAACGTGGCCTCATTCGCCGGCCAACATCCACACCGTCCACAAACATCAGTTCAACTCCGTTACCGTCTTTTCTATCCGGACACTTCCGGTAAACCCGCTGCGCGTTAGTTTGGACACGCTGTAAACTCGAGGTATCGGTAGGACCTCCGCTCCTGCTCCTGCCGGGGTTTTCCACCCATAACCTGCCATGGAGGGCGGTGGCGACCACTTCTGACATGTTTCCTAAAATCTGTCCCGGTAACCTGCGTCCAGGTGAATCACATCTGCGCCGAATTCACCTGCGGAACACACCGATGTGCAACCAACCGTCAGGCGGGTTCTAACGGGAGCCTGAGGTCCCCACGCAGCGGGATCGTTTCGACTGTCGGTTATTTGAATGGAGTTTGGTTTGACCTTCTTTCCAAAGAAAGGCACGCCGTCCTGCAGCCAGTGAACGGACTCAAACTTAATATGCGTCAGATCCCGTTAACGATCACGGCGCTGTGAGCTAACGTTAGCTAGCTTCGTGTCCAGGTGAACAAACCTTACCTGACTCTGATGATCGGTCTACGGGCACCGGGAGCGGGCTGCGGTTGCCATTTTAAACCGTTCGACTCTTCTGCCCTGAATCTGACCGGTCGCCCTCCGCGGCGGGATGTTTGTCGGTGAGTCCACACAGATGAACGGTGACCGGCCGCCGGTACATTCAGACGGGAGAACCGGAGGACCGGCTCCGCTGCTGTGTCAGCCTCCGGGGAAACAATGCAGCCGCTGTCCGGGGCTCGGCGGGTCTCTGTGCTCCGCTCGGCGGCGGTGCGTCAGACCCGGACCGGCGGCGTCAAGTCACACAGTGACGACACAGCACGCTTCCGGTCAGACCGTCAAAATAAAACCAACCTGAAACAAAGCAGGTCGTCAAGAAGAAGAATCTGAATTTAAAGGTCCAGAGTGACGAATGTAAACAGAATATAATTTAATCAGCTGGATATAACAACACCTGTGTTATTGGAACAGGTGAGTCCAAACTCCTGAACAAGGACCAGGTGTCTCAAACTACACACTTCCGGTAGCACACTGATCCCAAAATAAATGTCATTACAATCTGCAGAGGTGAAGAACTGTCAGGACACACGTCCTCTGGACGATGACCTGAAGCTCTTCACAGTCTGTATGACACAGGGTTTCTTCTTGTTAACTCACTGTGATGTCATCGACTTCACTGTGATGTCATGTGATGTGTTTGTTTACCTGCAGGATGAATGACATCACCACAGGGTCCAGTATGGAACGTTCCATGTGATGAGGTCACAGACACAAACTGACAACAGTCCAGGTTTTATTATTATATTATTTAACATCGTCTGATGTTATTATTTATTACAACTTCCTGTTTGCTCACATTGTGTCTGTTTT
This sequence comes from Cromileptes altivelis, assembly GCA_013133815.1. Classification (NCBI taxonomy): domain Eukaryota; kingdom Metazoa; phylum Chordata; class Actinopteri; order Perciformes; family Serranidae; genus Cromileptes; species Cromileptes altivelis. Next base: position 49,669,079 of record CM023134.1, read on the forward strand.
TGTGTCTGTACACTTTAGTCTTACCTCAACACGCTCCTGTGGAGGAGTGAGAGGTGGAGCTGTGGAGGAGTGAGAGGTGGAGGAGTGAGAGGTGGAGCTGTGGAGGAGTGAGAGGTGGAGGAGTGGAGGAGTGAGAGGTGGAGGAGTGGAGGAGTGAGAGGTGGAGAGGTGGAGGAGTGGAGGAGTGAGAGGTGGAGAGGTGGAGGAGTGGAGGAGTGAGAGGTGGAGGAGTGAGAGGTGGAGGAGTGGAGGAGTGAGAGGTAGAGGAGTGGATGAGTGAGAGGTGGAGGAGTGAGAGGTGGAGGAGTGGAGGAGTGAGAGGTGGAGGAGTGAGAGGTGGAGAGGTGGAGGAGTGAGAGGTGGAGGAGTGAGAGGTGGAGGAGTGGAGGAGTGAGAGGTGGAGCTGTGGAGGAGTGAGAGGTGGAGGAGTGGAGGAGTGAGAGGTGGAGGAGTGGATGAGAGAGGTGGAGGAGTGAGAGGTGGAGGAGTGAGAGGTGGAGGAGTGGATGAGAGAGGTGGAAGAGTGAGAGGTGGAGGAGTGGAGGAGTGAGAGGTGGAGCTGTGGAGGAGTGAGTGGAGGAGTGGAGGAGTGAGAGGTGGAGCTGTGGAGGAGTGAGAGGTGGAGGAGTGGAGGAGTGAGAGGTGGAGCTGTGGAGGAGTGAGAGGTGGAGGAGTGAGAGGTGGAGCTGTGGAGGAGTGAGAGGTGGAGGAGTGAGAGGTGGAGCTGTGGAGGAGTGAGAGGTGGAGGAGTGGAGGAGTGAGAGGTGGAGGAGTGGAGGAGTGAGAGGTGGAGAGGTGGAGGAGTGGAGGAGTGAGAGGTGGAGAGGTGGAGGAGTGGAGGAGTGAGAGGTGGAGGAGTGAGAGGTGGAGGAGTGGAGGAGTGAGAGGTAGAGGAGTGGATGAGTGAGAGGTGGAGGAGTGAGAGGTGGAGGAGTGGAGGAGTGAGAGGTGGAGCTGTGGAGGAGTGAGAGGTGGAGGAGTGAGAGGTGGAGGAGTGGATGAGAGAGGTGGAGGAGTGGAGGAGTGAGAGGTGGAGGAGTGAGAGGTGGAGGAGTGGAGGAGTGAGAGGTGGAGGAGTGAGAGGTGGAGAGGTGGAGGAGTGAGAGGTGGAGCTGTGAGAGGTGGAGGAGTGGAGGAGTGAGAGGTGGAGGAGTGAGAGGTGGAGCTGTGGAGGAGTGAGAGGTGGAGGAGTGGATGAGTGAGAGGTGGAGGAGTGAGAGGTGGAGCTGTGGAGGAGTGAGAGGTGGAGCTGTGGAGGAGTGAGAGGTGGAGGAGTGAGAGGTGGAGCTGTGGAGGAGTGAGAGGTGGAGGAGTGAGAGGTGGAGGAGTGGATGAGTGAGAGGTGGAGGAGTGAGAGGTGGAGCTGTGGAGGAGTGAGAGGTGGAGGAGTGAGAGGTGGAGCTGTGGAGGAGTGAGGTGGAGCTGTGGAGGAGTGAGAGGTGGAGGAGTGGAGGAGTGAGAGGTGGAGGAGTGAGAGGTGGAGGAGTGGAGGAGTGAGAGGTGGAGCTGTGGAGGAGTGAGAGGTGGAGGAGTGGAGGAGTGAGAGGTGGAGGAGTGGAGGAGTGAGAGGTGGAGGAGTGGATGAGAGAGGTGGAGGAGTGAGAGGTGGAGCTGTGAGAGGTGGAGGAGTGGAGGAGTGAGAGGTGGAGGAGTGAGAGGTGGAGCTGTGGAGGAGTGAGAGGTGGAGGAGTGAGAGGTGGAGCTGTGGAGGAGTGAGAGGTGGAGGAGTGGAGGAGTGAGAGGTGGAGAGGTGGAGGAGTGGAGGAGTGAGAGGTGGAGGAGTGAGAGGTGGAGCTGTGGAGGAGTGAGAGGTGGAGCTGTGGAGGAGTGAGAGGTGGAGGAGTGAGAGGTGGAGCTGTGGAGGAGTGAGAGGTGGAGGAGTGAGAGGTGGAGGAGTGGATGAGTGAGAGGTGGAGGAGTGAGAGGTGGAGCTGTGGAGGAGTGAGAGGTGGAGGAGTGAGAGGTGGAGCTGTGGAGGAGTGAGAGGTGGAGCTGTGGAGGAGTGAGAGGTGGAGGAGTGGAGGAGTGAGAGGTGGAGGAGTGGATGAGAGAGGTGGAGGAGTGGATGAGAGAGGTGGAGGAGTGAGAGGTGGAGGAGTGGATGAGAGAAGTGGAGGAGTGAGAGGTGGAGGAGTGGAGGAGTGAGAGGTGGAGCTGTGGAGGAGTGAGAGGTGGAGGAGTGGAGGAGTGAGAGGTGGAGCTGTGGAGGAGTGAGAGGTGGAGGAGTGAGAGGTGGAGCTGTGGAGGAGTGAGAGGTGGAGGAGTGAGAGGTGGAGGAGTGGAGGAGTGAGAGGTGGAGGAGTGGAGGAGTGAGAGGTGGAGGAGTGAGAGGTGGAGGAGTGGATGAGTGAGAGGTGGAGGAGTGAGAGGTGGAGCTGTGGAGGAGTGAGAGGTGGAGCTGTGGAGGAGTGAGAGGTGGAGGAGTGAGAGGTGGAGCTGTGGAGGAGTGAGAGGTGGAGGAGTGAGAGGTGGAGGAGTGGATGAGTGAGAGGTGGAGGAGTGAGAGGTGGAGCTGTGGAGGAGTGAGAGGTGGAGGAGTGAGAGGTGGAGGAGTGGATGAGTGAGAGGTGGAGGAGTGAGAGGTGGAGCTGTGGAGGAGTGAGAGGTGGAGGAGTGGAGGAGTGAGAGGTGGAGCTGTGGAGGAGTGAGAGGTGGAGGAGTGGAGGAGTGAGAGGTGGAGGAGTGGAGGAGTGAGAGGTGGAGGAGTGGATGAGAGAGGTGGAGGAGTGAGAGGTGGAGGAGTGAGAGGTGGAGCTGTGGAGGAGTGAGAGGTGGAGGAGTGGAGCAGTGAGAGGTGGAGCTGTGGAGGAGTGAGAGGTGGAAGAGTGGATGAGTGAGAGGTGGAGGAGTGAGAGGTGGAGGAGTGGAGGAGTGAGAGGTGGAGAGGTGGAGGAGTGGAGGAGTGAGAGGTGGAGGAGTGAGAGGTGGAGGAGTGGAGGAGTGAGAGGTAGAGGAGTGGATGAGTGAGAGGTGGAGGAGTGAGAGGTGGAGAGGTGGAGGAGTGAGAGGTGGAGCTGTGAGAGGTGGAGGAGTGGAGGAGTGAGAGGTGGAGGAGTGAGAGGTGGAGCTGTGGAGGAGTGAGAGGTGGAGGAGTGAGAGGTGGAGCTGTGGAGGAGTGAGAGGTGGAGGAGTGAGAGGTGGAGCTGTGGAGGAGTGAGAGGTGGAGGAGTGAGAGGTGGAGCTGTGGAGGAGTGAGAGGTGGAGGAGTAGAGGAGTGAGAGGTGGAGGAGTGAGAGGTGGAGGAGTGGAGGAGTGAGAGGTGGAGGAGTGAGAGGTGGAGGAGTGGAGGAGTGAGAGGTGGAGGAGTGGAGGAGTGAGAGGTGGAGGAGTGGATGAGAGAGGTGGAGGAGTGAGAGGTGGAGCTGTGAGAGGTGGAGGAGTGGAGGAGTGAGAGGTGGAGGAGTGGAGGAGTGAGAGGTGGAGGAGTGGATGAGAGAGGTGGAGGAGTGAGAGGTGGAGGAGTGAGAGGTGGAGCTGTGAGAGGTGGAGGAGTGGAGGAGTGAGAGGTGGAGGAGTGAGAGGTGGAGCTGTGGAGGAGTGAGAGGTGGAGCTGTGGAGGAGTGAGAGGTGGAGGAGTGGAGGAGTGAGAGGTGGAGGAGTGGATGAGAGAGGTGGAGGAGTGAGAGGTGGAGGAGTGGATGAGAGAGGTGGAGGAGTGAGAGGTGGAGGAGTGGATGAGAGAGGTGGAGGAGTGAGAGGTGGAGCTGTGAGAGGTGGAGGAGTGGAGGAGTGAGAGGTGGAGGAGTGAGAGGTGGAGCTGTGGAGGAGTGAGAGGTGGAGCTGTGGAGGAGTGAGAGGTGGAGGAGTGAGAGGTGGAGGAGTGGAGGAGTGAGAGGTGGAGGAGTGGATGAGAGAGGTGGAGGAGTGAGAGGTGGAGCTGTGAGAGGTGGAGGAGTGGAGGAGTGAGAGGTGGAGGAGTGGAGGAGTGAGAGGTGGAGGAGTGGATGAGAGAGGTGGAGGAGTGAGAGGTGGAGCTGTGAGAGGTGGAGGAGTGGAGGAGTGAGAGGTGGAGGAGTGAGAGGTGGAGCTGTGGAGGAGTGAGAGGTGGAGCTGTGGAGGAGTGAGAGGTGGAGGAGTGGAGGAGTGAGAGGTGGAGGAGTGGAGGAGTGAGAGGTGGAGAGGTGGAGGAGTGGAGGAGTGAGAGGTGGAGGAGTGAGAGGTGGAGGAGTGGAGGAGTGAGAGGTGGAGGAGTGGAGGAGTGAGAGGTGGAGGAGTGGATGAGAGAGGTGGAGGAGTGAGAGGTGGAGCTGTGAGAGGTGGAGGAGTGGAGGAGTGAGAGGTGGAGGAGTGAGAGGTGGAGCTGTGGAGGAGTGAGAGGTGGAGCTGTGGAGGAGTGAGAGGTGGAGGAGTGGAGGAGTGAGAGGTGGAGGAGTGGAGGAGTGAGAGGTGGAGAGGTGGAGGAGTGGAGGAGTGAGAGGTGGAGGAGTGAGAGGTGGAGCTGTGGAGGAGTGAGAGGTGGAGCTGTGGATGAGTGAGAGGTGGAGGAGTGAGAGGTGGAGCTGTGGAGGAGTGAGAGGTGGAGGAGTGAGAGGTGGAGGAGTGGATGAGTGAGAGGTGGAGGAGTGAGAGGTGGAGCTGTGGAGGAGTGAGAGGTGGAGGAGTGAGAGGTGGAGCTGTGGAGGAGTGAGAGGTGGAGGAGTGGAGGAGTGAGAGGTGGAGGAGTGGAGGAGTGAGAGTTGGAGGAGTGAGAGGTGGAGAGGTGGAGGAGTGAGAGGTGGAGGAGTGAGAGGTGGAGGAGTGAGAGGTGGAGGAGTGGAGGAGTGAGAGGTGGAGCTGTGGAGGAGTGAGAGGTGGAGGAGTGGAGGAGTGGAGGAGTGAGAGGTGGAGGAGTGGAGGAGTGAGAGGTGGAGCTGTGGAGGAGTGAGAGGTGGAGGAGTGAGAGGTGGAGCTGTGGAGGAGTGAGAGGTGGAGGAGTGGAGGAGTGAGAGGTGGAGCTGTGGATGAGTGAGAGGTGGAGGAGTGAGAGGTGGAGGAGTGGAGGAGTGAGAGGTGGAGGAGTGGATGAGTGAGAGGTGGAGCTGTAGAGGAGTGAGAGGTGGAGCTGTGGATGAGTGAGAGGTGGAGGAGTGAGAGGTGGAGGAGTGGATGAGTGAGAGGTGGAGGAGTGAGAGGTGGAGCTGTGGAGGAGTGAGAGGTGGAGGAGTGGAGGAGTGAGAGGTGGAGCTGTGGAGGAGTGGGAGGTGGAGGAGTGAGAGGTGGAGCTGTGGAGGAGTGGGAGGTGGAGCTGTGGAGGAGTGAGAGGTGGAGGAGTGAGAGGTGGAGCTGTGGAGGAGTGAGAGGTGGAGGAGTGGAGGAGTGAGAGGTGGAGGAGTGGAGGAGTGAGAGGTGGAGCTGTGGAGGAGTGAGAGGTGGAGGAGTGAGAGGTGGAGCTGTGGAGGAGTGAGAGGTGGAGGAGTGGATGAGAGAGGTGGAGGAGTGGAGGAGTGAGAGGTGGAGCTGTGGATGAGTGAGAGGTGGAGCTGTGGATGAGTGAGAGGTGGAGGAGTGGATGAGAGAGGTGGAGGAGTGAGAGGTTGAGCTGTGGAGGAGTGAGAGGTGGAGGAGTGAGAGGTGGAGGAGTGGATGAGAGAGGTGGAGGAGTGAGAGGTGAAGGAGTGAGAGGTGGAGCTGTGGAGGAGTGAGAGGTGGAGGAGTGGAGCAGTGAGAGGTGGAGGAGTGAGAGGTGGAGAGGTGGAGGAGTGAGAGGTGGAGGAGTGAGAGGTGGAGGAGTGAGAGGTGGAGGAGTGGAGGAGTGAGAGGTGGAGCTGTGGAGGAGTGAGAGGTGGAGGAGTGGAGGAGTGGAGGAGTGAGAGGTGGAGGAGTGGATGAGAGAGGTGGAGGAGTGAGAGGTGGAGGAGTGGAGGAGTGAGAGGTGGAGGAGTGGAGGAGTGAGAGGTGGAGGAGTGAGAGGTGGAGCTGTGGAGGAGTGAGAGGTGGAGGAGTGGAGGAGTGAGAGGTGGAGCTGTGGATGAGTGAGAGGTGGAGGAGTGAGAGGTGGAGGAGTGGAGGAGTGAGAGGTGGAGGAGTGGATGAGTGAGAGGTGGAGCTGTAGAGGAGTGAGAGGTGGAGCTGTGGATGAGTGAGAGGTGGAGGAGTGAGAGGTGGAGGAGTGGATGAGTGAGAGGTGGAGGAGTGAGAGGTGGAGCTGTGGAGGAGTGAGAGGTGGAGGAGTGGAGGAGTGAGAGGTGGAGCTGTGGAGGAGTGAGAGGTGGAGGAGTGAGAGGTGGAGCTGTGGAGGAGTGGGAGGTGGAGCTGTGGAGGAGTGAGAGGTGGAGGAGTGAGAGGTGGAGCTGTGGAGGAGTGAGAGGTGGAGGAGTGGAGGAGTGAGAGGTGGAGGAGTGGAGGAGTGAGAGAGGTGGAGGTGGAGAGAGGTGGAGGAGTGAGAGGTGGAGCTGTGGAGGAGTGAGAGGTGGAGGAGTGGATGAGAGAGGTGGAGGAGTGGAGGAGTGAGAGGTGGAGCTGTGGATGAGTGAGAGGTGGAGCTGTGGATGAGTGAGAGGTGGAGGAGTGGATGAGAGAGGTGGAGGAGTGAGAGGTTGAGCTGTGGATGAGTGAGAGGTGGAGCTGTGGATGAGTGAGAGGTGGAGGAGTGGATGAGAGAGGTGGAGGAGTGAGAGGTGGAGCTGTGGATGAGTGAGAGGTGGAGCTGTGGATGAGTGAGAGGTGGAGGAGTGGATGAGAGAGGTGGAGGAGTGAGAGGTTGAGCTGTGGAGGAGTGAGAGGTGGAGGAGTGAGAGGTGGAGGAGTGGATGAGAGAGGTGGAGGAGTGAGAGGTGAAGGAGTGAGAGGTGGAGCTGTGGAGGAGTGAGAGGTGGAGGAGTGGAGCAGTGAGAGGTGGAGCTGTGGAGGAGTGAGAGGTGGAGGAGTGGATGAGTGAGAGGTGGAGGAGTGAGAGGTGGAGCTGTGGAGAGGAGAGGTGGAGCTGTGGAGGAGTGAGAGGTGGAGGAGTGAGAGGTGGAGCTGTGGAGGAGTGAGAGGTGGAGGAGTGGAGGAGTGAGAGGTGAGAGGAGTGGAGGAGGAGTGAGAGGTGGAGGAGTGGAGGAGTGAGAGGTGGAGGAGTGGATGAGAGAGGTGGAGGAGTGAGAGGTGGAGGAGTGAGAGGTGGAGCTGTGGAGGAGTGAGAGGTGGAGGAGTGGAGCAGTGAGAGGTGGAGCTGTGGAGGAGTGAGAGGTGGAGGAGTGAGAGGAGAGGTGGAGGAGTGAGAGGTGGAGCTGTGGAGGAGTGAGAGGTGGAGCTGTGGAGGAGTGAGAGGTGGAGGAGTGAGAGGTGGAGCTGTGGAGGAGTGAGAGGTGGAGGAGTGGAGGAGTGAGAGGTGGAGGAGTGAGAGGTGGAGAGGTGGAGGAGTGAGAGGTGGAGGAGTGAGAGGTGGAGGAGTGGATGAGAGTGAGAGGTGGAGGAGTGAGAGGTGGAGCTGTGGAGGAGTGAGAGGTGGAGGAGTGGAGGAGTGAGAGGTGGAGGAGTGAGAGGTGGAGCTGTGGAGGAGTGAGAGGTGGAGGAGTGGAGGAGTGAGAGGTGGAGGAGTGGATGAGTGAGAGGTGGAGGAGTGTGGAGGAGTGAGAGGTGGAGGAGTGGAGAGTGAGAGGTGGAGGAGTGGATGAGTGAGAGGTGGGAGAGTGAGAGGTGGAGCTGTGGAGGAGTGAGAGGTGGAGCTGTGGAGGAGTGGAGGAGTGAGAGGTGGAGGAGTGAGAGGTGGAGGAGTGAGAGGTGGAGCTGTGGAGGAGTGAGAGGTGGAGGAGTGGAGGAGTGAGAGGTGGAGGAGTGGATGAGGAGGTGGAGGAGTGAGAGGTGGAGGAGTGGAGGTGAGTGAGAGTGAGTGGAGGAGTGGATGAGTGAGAGGTGGAGGAGTGAGAGGTGGAGCTGTGGAGGAGTGAGAGGTGGAGGAGTGAGAGGTGGAGGAGTGAGTGAGAGGTGGAGAGTGGAGGAGAGGTGGAGAGTGGAGAGTGTGGAGGAGTGAGAGGTGGAGGTGGAGGAGTGAGAGGTGGAGGAGTGGAGGAGGAGAGAGGAGGAGTGAGAGGTGGAGGAGTGAGAGGTGGAGGAGTGGATGAGTGAGAGGTGGAGGAGTGAGAGGTGGAGGAGTGGAGGAGTGAGAGGTGGAGGAGTGAGAGGTGGAGGAGTGGAGGAGTGGAGGTGGAGGAGTGAGAGAGAGGTGGAGGAGTGAGAGGTGGAGCTGTGGAGGAGTGAGAGAGTGGAGGAGTGAGAGGTGAGAGGTGGAGGAGGTGGAGGAGTGAGAGGTGGAGAGGTGGAGGAGTGGAGGAGTGAGAGGTGGAGGAGTGAGAGGTGGAGGAGTGAGAGGTGGAGGAGTGAGAGGTGGAGTGAGAGGTGGAGGAGTGAGAGGTGGAGGAGTGGAGGAGTGAGAGGTGGAGGAGTGGAGGAGTGAGAGGTGGAGGAGTGAGAGGTGGAGGAGTGAGAGGTGGAGTGGAGGAGAGGTGGAGAGGAGTGGAGGTGGAGGAGTGGAGGAGTGAGAGGTGGAGGTGGAGGAGTGAGAGGTGGAGGAGTGGATGAGTGAGAGGTGGAGGAGTGAGAGGTGGAGCTGTGGAGGAGTGAGAGGTGGAGGAGAGGTGGAGGAGTGGAGGAGTGAGAGGTGGAGCTGTGGAGGAGTGAGAGGTGGAGGAGTGAGAGGTGGAGGAGTGGAGGAGTGGAGGAGTGAGAGGTGGAGGAGTGAGAGGTGGAGGAGTGGAGGAGTGAGAGGTGGAGGAGTGAGAGGTGGAGGAGTGGAGGAGTGAGAGGTGGAGGAGTGAGAGGTGGAGGAGTGGAGGAGTGAGAGGTGGAGGAGTGGAGAGAGTGGAGGAGTGAGGAGTGAGAGGTGGAGGAGTGGAGGAGTGAGAGGTGGAGGAGTGGAGGAGTGAGAGGTGGAGGTGGAGGAGTGAGAGGTGGAGGAGTGTGGAGGGTGGAGGAGTGAGAGGTGGAGAGGTGGAGGAGTGAGAGGTGGAGGAGTGGAGGAGTGAGAGGTGGAGCTGTGGAGGAGTGAGAGGTGGAGGAGTGAGAGGTGGAGGAGTGGAGGAGTGAGAGGTGGAGGAGTGGATGAGAGGAGTGAGAGGTGGAGTGGAGGAGTGAGAGGTGGAGCTGTGGAGGAGTGAGAGGTGGAGGAGTGGAGGAGTGAGAGGTGGAGGAGTGGATGAGTGAGAGGTGGAGGAGTGAGAGGTGGAGCTGTGGAGGAGTGAGAGGTGGAGCTGTGGAGAGTGAGAGGTGGAGGAGTGGAGAGTGAGTGAGAGGTGGAGCTGTGGAGGAGTGAGAGGTGGAGGAGTGGATGAGTGAGAGGTGGAGGAGTGAGAGGTGGAGGAGTGGAGGAGTGAGAGGTGGAGGAGTGAGAGGTGGAGGAGTGAGAGGTGGAGGAGTGGAGGAGTGAGAGGTGGAGGAGTGGAGGAGTGAGAGGTGGAGGAGTGAGAGGTGGAGGAGTGGAGGAGTGAGAGGTGGAGGAGTGAGAGGTGGAGCTGTGGAGGAGTGAGAGGTGGAGGAGTGAGAGGTGGAGGAGTGGAGGAGTGAGAGGTGGAGGAGTGAGAGGTGGAGAGGTGGAGGAGTGGAGGAGTGAGAGGTGGAGGAGTGAGAGGTGGAGGAGTGGAGGAGTGAGAGGTGGAGCTGTGGAGGAGTGGAGGAGTGAGAGGTGGAGGAGTGAGAGGTGGAGGAGTGAGAGGTGGAGGAGTGGATGAGAGAGGTGGAGGAGTGAGAGGTGGAGCTGTGGAGGAGTGAGAGGTGGAGGAGTGGAGGAGTGAGAGGTGGAGGAGTGGAGGAGTGAGAGGTGGAGGAGTGAGAGGTGGAGAGGTGGAGGAGTGTAGGAGTGAGAGGTGGAGGAGTGAGAGGTGGAGGAGTGGAGGAGTGAGAGGTGGAGCTGTGGAGGAGTGGAGGAGTGAGAGGTGGAGCTGTGGAGGAGTGAGAGGTGGAGGAGTGGATGAGAGAGGTGGAGGAGTGGAGGAGTGAGAGGTGGAGGAGTGGATGAGAGAGGTGGAGGAGTGAGAGGTGGAGCTGTGGAGGAGTGAGAGGTGGAGGAGTGAGAGGTGGAGGAGTGGAGCAGTGAGAGGTGGAGCTGTGGAGGAGTGAGAGGTGGAGGAGTGGATGAGTGAGAGGTGGAGGAGTGAGAGGTGGAGCTGTGGAGGAGTGAGAGGTGGAGGAGTGAGAGGTTGAGCTGTGGAGGAGTGGAGGAGTGAGAGGTGGAGCTGTGGAGGAGTGAGAGGTGGAGGAGTGGATGATTGAGAGGTGGAGGAGTGAGAGGTGGAGCTGTGGAGGAGTGAGAGGTGGAGGAGTGAGAGGTGGAGGAGTGGAGGAAGTGAGAGGTGGAGCTGTGGAGGAGTGAGAGGTGGAGGAGTGGATGAGTGAGAGGTGGAGGAGTGAGAGGTGGAGCTGTGGAGGAGTGAGAGGTGGAGGAGTGAGAGGTGGAGGAGTGGAGGAGTGAGAGGTGGAGCTGTGGAGGAGTGAGAGGTGGAGGAGTGGAGGAGTGAGAGGTGGAGGAGTGAGAGGTGGAGCTGTGGAGGAGTGAGAGGTGGAGGAGTGGAGGAGTGAGAGGGAGGAGTGAGAGGAGTGGAGGTGGAGGAGTGAGAGGTGGAGGAGTGGAGGAGTGAGAGGTGGAGGAGTGAGAGGTGGAGCTGTGGAGGAGTGAGAGGTGGAGGAGTGAGAGGTGGAGGAGTGGAGGAGTGAGAGGTGGAGGAGTGAGAGGTGGAGAGGTGGAGGAGTGGAGGAGTGAGAGGTGGAGGAGTGAGAGGTGGAGGAGTGGAGGAGTGAGAGGTGGAGCTGTGGAGGAGTGGAGGAGTGAGAGGTGGAGGAGTGAGAGGTGGAGGAGTGGAGGAGTGAGAGGTGGAGGAGTGAGAGGTGGAGAGGTGGAGGAGTGGAGGAGTGAGAGGTGGAGGAGTGAGAGGTGGAGGAGTGGAGGAGTGAGAGGTGGAGCTGTGGAGGAGTGGAGGAGTGGAGGAGTGAGAGGTGGAGGAGTGAGAGGTGGAGGAGTGGATGAGAGAGAGGTGGACGAGTGAGAGGTGGAGCTGTGGAGGAGTGAGAGGTGGAGGAGGAGTGAGAGGTGGAGGAGTGAGAGGAGTGAGAGGTGGAGGAGTGAGAGGTGGAGCTGTGAGAGGAGGAGTGAGAGGTGGAGGAGTGGAGGAGTGAGAGGTGGAGGAGTGGAGGAGTGAGAGGTGGAGGAGTGAGAGGTGGAGCTGTGGAGGAGTGAGAGGTGGAGGAGTGAGAGGTGGAGGAGTGAGAGGTGGAGCTGTGGAGGAGTGAGAGGTGGAGGAGTGAGAGGTGGAGAGGTGGAGGAGTGAGAGGTGGAGGAGTGGAGGAGTGAGAGGTGGAGGAGTGAGAGGTGGAGCTGAGAGGTGGAGGAGTGAGAGGTGGAGGAGTGAGAGGTGGAGGAGTGGAGGAGTGAGAGGTGGAGGAGTGAGAGGTGGAGGAGTGGAGGAGTGGAGAGGAGTGGAGGAGGTGGAGGAGTGAGTGGAGGAGTGAGAGGTGGAGAGGTGGAGGAGTGGAGGAGTGAGAGGTGGAGGAGTGTGGAGGAGTGGAGGAGTGAGAGGTGGAGGAGTGAGAGGTGGAGGAGTGGAGGAGTGAGAGGTGGAGGAGTGGAGGAGTGAGAGGTGGAGGAGTGAGAGGTGGAGGTGGAGGAGTGAGAGGTGGAGGAGTGGAGGAGTGAGAGGTGGAGGAGTGGAGGTGGAGTGGAGGAGTGAGAGGTGGAGGAGTGAGAGGTGGAGGAGTGAGAGGTGGAGGAGTGGAGAGAGGTGGAGGAGTGGAGGAGTGAGAGGTGGAGGAGTGAGGAGTGAGAGGTGGAGGAGTGAGAGGTGGAGGAGTGGAGGAGTGAGAGGTGGAGGAGTGAGAGGTGGAGGAGTGAGAGGTGGAGGAGTGAGAGGTGGAGGAGTGAGAGGTGGAGAGTGGAGTGAGAGGTGGAGGAGTGAGAGGAGTGGAGAGGTGAGGAGAGGTGGAGGAGTGAGAGGTGGAGGAGTGGAGGAGTGAGAGGTGGAGGAGTGGAGAGGTGGAGGAGTGGAGGAGTGAGAGGTGGAGGTGGAGGAGTGAGAGGTGGAGGAGTGGAGGAGTGAGAGGTGGAGGAGTGAGGAGTGAGAGGTGGAGGAGTGAGAGGTGGAGGAGTGGAGGAGTGAGAGGTGGAGGAGTGGAGGAGTGAGAGGTGGAGGAGTGAGTGGAGGTGGAGTGAGAGGTGTGGAGGAGTGAGAGTGGAGGAGTGGAGGAGGAGAGGTGGAGGTGGAGAGTGAGAGGTGGAGGAGTGAGAGGTGGAGGAGTGAGAGGTGGAGGAGTGGAGAGGAGTGGAGAGTGGAGAGTGAGAGGTGGAGCTGTGGAGGAGAGAGGTGGAGGAGTGAGAGGGAGGAGTGAGAGGTGGAGCTGTGGAGGAGTGAGAGGTGGAGGAGTGGAGGAGGAGTGGAGGAGTGAGAGGTGGAGCTGTGGAGGAGGAGTGAGAGGTGGAGAGGAGTGAGAGGTGGAGGAGTGAGAGGTGAGGAGGAGTGAGAGGTGGAGGAGTGAGAGGTGGAGGAGTGGAGGAGTGAGAGGTGGAGAGGAGTGGATGAGAGGGTGGAGGAGTGAGAGGTGGAGGAGTGAGAGGTGGAGCTGTGGAGGAGTGAGAGGTGGAGGAGTGAGAGGTGGAGGAGTGGAGGTGGAGTGAGAGGTGGAGGAGTGGAGGAGGTGGAGAGGTGGAGGAGTGAGAGGTGGAGCTGTGGAGGAGTGAGAGGTGGAGGAGTGGAGGAGTGAGAGGTGGAGGAGTGAGAGGTGGAGCTGTGGAGGAGTGAGAGGTGGAGGAGTGAGAGGTGGAGGAGTGAGAGGTGGAGGAGTGGAGGAGTGAGAGGTGGAGCTGTGGAGGAGTGAGAGGTGGAGGAGTGGAGGAGTGAGAGGTGGAGGAGTGAGAGGTGGAGCTGTGGAGGAGTGAGAGGTGGAGGAGTGGAGGAGTGAGAGGTGGAGGAGTGGAGGAGTGAGAGGTGGAGGAGTGGAGGAGTGAGAGGTGGAGGAGTGAGAGGTGGAGGTGTGGAGGAGTGAGAGGTGGAGGAGTGGAGGAGTGAGAGGTGGAGGAGTGGATGAGTGAGAGGTGGACGAGTGAGAGGTGGAGCTGTGGAGGAGTGAGAGGTGGAGGAGTGAGAGGTGGAGGAGTGGAGGAGGAGTGAGAGGTGGAGGAGGAGTGGAGGAGTGAGAGGTGGAGGAGTGGAGGAGTGAGAGGTGGAGGAGTGAGAGGTGGAGCTGTGGAGGAGTGAGAGGTGGAGGAGTGAGAGGTGGAGGAGTGGAGGAGTGAGAGGTGGAGGAGTGAGAGGTGGAGGAGTGGATGAGTGAGAGGTGGAGGAGTGGAGGAGTGAGAGGTGGAGGAGTGGAGGAGTGAGAGGTGGAGGAGTGAGAGGTGGAGCTGTGGAGGAGTGAGAGGTGGAGGAGTGGAGGAGTGAGAGGTGGAGGAGTGAGAGGTGGAGCTGTGGAGGAGTGAGAGGTGGAGGAGTGGAGGAGTGAGAGGTGGAGGAGTGAGAGGTGGAGCTGTTACCATGGAGGTGTGCGGGGACAGTCTCGCTGTTGGAGCCGGCCTCTAGTGGACATTAGAGGAACTGCAGGTTGTGTCACATGTCACAACTCTTTTCATTCTGTGATGTCATCATGTTGTCGCCATCATTCGGTTCTGTGTAACAATGGTTTGTAACAGCCTCTGTGATATTTGAACAATACACAGACTTTGTCATCTTTTTATGCCGAGTGACATCACGTCCTCCTCTGCTCTAATTACTCCGACCACTAAAGGGCGCCGTCTTATCACAAACATGTTTGGCTTGTAACAAGCAGTATTGACATATGTGCACGTCTTCAGGCTGTTGTCAGCCCTAGAGTGGTCTCCTCTGGTCTGAATCAGGGACTCATGTTGTTCCAAAGTTGTATAATTGCCTAGAGTTGGTTGGTGTTCTCACGGCAGCATTTACAAGAGGACCAGATCAAATGCCTTGTGTGAGAAAGCTGCTCTTGATTGGTCAGAATTTCCATGTGGGAAAAATCCAGGAAGTAAAGCAAACGTTGAAGAAGAGTACACTTGCAAGATAAATGTGACACTTTCTAATGTCACAATGGAGGGACAACTACGCAGGTTGATTTTAGCGCTGCTCATCGTGGACTATATTGCTGTCATTGTTCATTTTAGTCAAAGCATACAGTTTGAAAACGAGGCGTTTTGGTGTGTTCACACCTGCGCAAACCGACCGAACAGTAGAGATGGGATTTATGGCTGTTTGAGGGGAGCCGGATCTTGGTGAGCCGTTCAAAAAACTGGCTCATTTGACTGATTTTTATATTTATAAAGTTTTAAGAAGCCAGCCTGGTGGTGACTCATTTTATCTTGGAAATAATCACTGGGAGGTATGATGGGGTGAGATTTGGAACAAAATTATACAAAATTAGATATCCCACCAATATCTGAGTTTGAATTATTCTGAAATATTGATTATAATCTCATTTGACATGTGTGGACTAGATTTTAAAGTCTGATCTGGATTCATTGTAAATATTCCACAAGGTTGCACCATATCACTCTGCTTTGACAGTGACATCACTATTTTGGATTTACCCTTTGTACAAATTGTTTGTATGTGTGTAAAGCTACCATGACTTGTTATTCATGCAACACCGTGACCTTAATACTTACAAATGAACATTAAAAAACAAAGCAGGCTACAATGAATTTCCGTGCAAAACAGCTTTTAGTGCAAACATTTCCACACAGTTTTACACTACTGTAATAAAGGCTTATTATAAGATTAAACATTTCACACAAGAATATTTTGATAAAAAAAAACACACATTTTACAAAAAAATATTTCAAGTATTAGAAAAATAGATAAAACTAGAACAAATAAGAGGAAAATATTTACATACAGCCCACTATTACTACTAATATAAAAGCTGCATATACTGGTGGACTGTCCTGGGGTGAAACCCTGAGGAGGACTCCTGAACTGTCCTTGGGTGAATAGCAGCCTATACCTGAGCATCAGTGCAAATTCTATACAGTTATTATTTTTGTTCGAAAAACTTAGCAAACAACTTGCAACATGATACTTCAATTACAAAAAATGTTTCAAGTATTAGAAAAATAGATAAAACTAGAATAAATAAGAGGAAAATATTTACATACAGCCCACTATTACTACTAATATAAACTCTGCAATGGACTAGTGGACTGTCCTACAAGTGTGTGCAAATTAGCTCCTTTTAGAAAAACAGGAGATGAGCCCCTTCAAGTCTTAATTGAACAATAACAAAATGCAGTGTAAACAAATACAAAGGAGTTCCATACTTTATGGTTTCTTCTACCTGTCCCTCTTGTCCTTGGGCAAATTAGCGTTAAGGAAGACAAGTGTTCTGACCTTTGCTGGCTTGAGGCGACTTCTCTTCTCTGAGAAAATTTGCCCGGTTTTCGAGAATATTCTCTCAGAGGGAACTGATGTCGCCACAACACACAGCTTCTTGGCCATCAGCTTGCTAAGCCTGGGGTACACAGGGACCCGACTTTCCCACCACTTGAGGGGATCCTCATTTTTTGCAACAAGAGGCTCCTGTAGGTAGGCTCGCACCTCCATGACAGCATCTGCCATGGGATTCCTGGCTGATACTGTTCCCTCTACCTGCTCATGGGGGTGGGACATATAACAATGGGAGATACAACAATTTATGAGATTGTGATATTAAATTGATGTCATCCTAGATTTAGAGAAAAAAATGTGATCAATTTTGCCACACTTACATCCTCATGGAAATAGCTCCAAACAATTGATTCAGCTGCGGCCGCACTGCCTGCTTCTTCCACTTCGACTGGTTGCTGGATGGGTTCGCTGCTGCTAGGACTGAGTCTTCCTGCTGCAGTCGATATGCTTTGGAAGGTCTCATCTGCAGTTTTGGCATCAGTGAAAGCCATCCTCTTAAATCAAGGGTCAAGAGCAGCAGCATCTGCAAGCATGTGGTTTGATTCGATTCGATGGAATCTAGCTGACATGCTTGCACAAAGACAGTTGACCATGTCTTTTGCTGTCTGTGTTGTTGACCTCCTCCAGAAATCGTTTGTGGCTCTTTGCAGTCCCCTGGCCAGCAGTATGACTGGCCATCACGTAGCTTGTGAGAAAAAAATAAATATTACTTTAATGATACAATTATAAAGTTGATAAACAATGATAAATACTACAATGTACTACACATATCTATTATGATACCAAATCTTCTAATTTAGTATCAGGTAATTTGCATGCATACTATAGAAATCTACTGCTGACCAGCTGAACAACATACCTTTCTGCACTGAGTTCAACAGTGACCTCCTCAAATGGCTTCAAGATGGTGCACATTTCCTGCACTGTAGTCCATTCTTCTTGGGATAAAAGGCGGACTGGTGCATTGGTGACGGCCAGGGTGGACACGATGGGATTTTTGTTGGTCAGAAAACTCTGCAACATGTAATATGTTGAGTTCCACCTTGTGACACAGTTCTTTTTGGGTCGGAGTTCATCCATCTTCATTTGGAGCTGTGTTTCCTTCAGTTTTTGCGCGGCCACTGTGCTTCTGTGAAAGTATTCCACTGCCTCTTTAACTTTATCAATGATAGATTGTGGACCTTTGAGGGCATCTCTGACCACAAGATTAATGGTATGTGCCAGGCATGGAAGGTGGGTCCATCCTATTATTTGAATGGCCTTTGTAATGTTTGCAGCATTGTCAGTTAAGCAGCACACCACTTTCTTATCAATCCCCCACTCTGCTGCAACACTACGAAGCTTTTCTGCCAGGTTGTCTGCTGTGTGCCGTTCATTGAATTCAAAACAGTCCAGTAGGCAGGAGGACCATAAACATGACAATAAAGTGGCATGTTACAGACATGAATTAGGTAGTAACCCTTGACGTCCAACAATCTGTTGTTAGGCATACTGCTGACACTTTGGACACCCTTCTCCTAAGTGATGCTGCCTCTCTCTCATAGATTTCAGACACTCTCTGGGTTAGTATCCTCCTACATGGAGGAATGTAGGAGGGGTTGAGAGCATAGCAGAAGTTTTTAAATCCCCTGTCTTCCACAGTTTTAAATGGCTGAAAATCAGTGGCTATCATCTTTGCCAGCTCTTCATCTATCTTCCCCTGCCTCAATGGGGTCAAGACAGGAGCTGTATAATACTGATTGAGCGATGTCTGCTTTGTTTTTGTGGTAGCAGCAGGAATGCTTTTTCCAGGTGCCTGGTCAGGCAAAGATGTGGGCCCAGTGGTGTCAGAGGCTGCTGTAGCTGTGGCTAAAGTAATAGTAGCACTGGTATAACGTCTAGCACTACCTGATGTGGAGGCAGGGGAAGCACTAGCATTTTCAGTGTCAGTGGAGACTTCATTGTCACTATTGCCTGAGTCAGTTGGCTCTCTTCTCGCCTCTGCCACTTCACTGTTGGGTGTTGTGTTTTCAAGTGTCTGTGCAAATTATTTGTCGAACCGGACTTAAAAGAAATATTTTTCTGACAAATATTGCATTTTGCCTTACTGTCTTCCACAAGAGAAAAGTGCATCCAAATGCTGCTCCGTTTCCTTTGGCTCATTTTGTCCAAACGACGACGTCACAACACACGACATACTGACTGTCCTCCTCCTAATTAAGACCGCTGCAGCTGCTCTGCTCTCCGAGGCAGGGGCAGTCACGTGTTTCTGTTTTTTTGTTTTGTTTTGTTTTGTTTTACGCAAAGGCAGCGTGCACAACTCAGGTGGCGTCATGCTACATTTGCATATCTAATAAGCACCATGCAGCTGGGTTGTGCTCCTCCCCATGTAACTTCCCTGTTCCACTCAGGGGAGGAGCAAAGGAGGAGCACACAGTGATATTTAAAAAACAAACAAACAAACAAACAAAAAAGAACGGTTCCCAGCTGCGACTCTGTTCCCCTCGTTCGTGTTAACGAGCCGTTCAATAGAATCGGTTCGTTCGTGAACGTCACAACACTACTGAACAGGACAGGTGTGAACGCAGCCTTAATAAAAACTTTATTCAGTCGTCTTTATTGAATCATCTCATTGTAGAAACATTAATATGTCAGTTTGTCTCATGATCCCCAGTTTATTTTTATTCTTTTAAATATGTTTATGTTGTTGTTCATTTACACATTTTTTATAATTCTCGTCAGACATTGTATTTTTGTCATGTTTGTAACTTCAGGTTCCTGCTGCAGGTTTATTATGTGTATAATGTTCAGATGTGATGCAGATAAAGAGCTTCTGTGTGTGACGGGATATTAAGTCTAAACTCGTCCTGAGGAGTCTCCTGAATAATAAAACCACCAGACGGCAGGATTATCGTTCTGTATTGTGTGTGTGTGTGTGTGTGTGTGTGTGTGTGTGTGTGTGTGTGTGTGTGTGCGTGCTGCAGCTGAGACTCTGAACACGCTCATCAGATCAACCGTCACTTTAAAAGACACAAAAACAAAACACAAGTCAAAATACAAATTACAATCTGAGTTTAATTTTTGCTCACACAGTTAAAGTGCTCCAGAATCTGTTTGGATTAAAAATGAATTCACTGATTGTACAATCAACAACACAGACGCGTCCAGACGTAAGGCTTCAGTCACACTGTGATGTCATCGGAGCTCAGGAGTCAAAAGGTCAAAACTTTTTCACATGTTGATTTGTCTTAATTATAAGATGTCATTATAATTTACATACCTCATGTTTATATGCAATAATCATCTCAGAAGCCAAAAAGAAAAAACATCCCGTATCTTTAATAATGTGACACGACAGTCGTGAGCATGACGTCTTCTCACCTGATTTAGTCAATTTACACACGTTGTAACAGCATCATCTCATAAATATGACTCCTGTATGTCGTCACTAAAACAAATACCTGATACAATATTTTCTTAAGGGCTGTGTACGGTAAATATGACAGTGATTGAACAGGATGCAACACACAAATGATGTAATGATGTAAAAACCAGCTTCCTGTCCAACGCTCTGAATGAACGCTGCAGAACGTGTTGGATCGTCAGACACACAGACGAGACTCAGGCACAGTTTGTTCTGACAGAACTCATGTTCTCTGTCGTTAAAGGGTTCGTCCATCGTGTCTTCGTTATGTCTCAGCACAATGTCTCTGTCCTGACAGTGACTCAGTCCGAAACAGGAAACAGAATTACAGTTACTAAAAAAACATCAGTCACAGCATCAGTGACTGTTTGTCTTTGGTGAGCGTGGACCGACTTCTGTCGTTTTCTGTCTCCGGCATTATAAAATGATCAGTCTAGTTTCGACACACGACTCTGAGAACTGTGGGAACTTTTTATCTGATGACAACAAAAACACGTCACAATTATGACATCATTTCCTGTGATTACAAGTCTCTGTATCATATAATCATACAGCTGTTCATTATTACAGCACACAGACGTCTATTGTGACGTCAATTATGTGTAATCGTGACTGTCCCATCTTGTATGAAAGCCCCCTGATCTATGAATTTGATTAATAAAAAAAGAAACAAGAATTTAATGTGATGAAACAGAGTCACAACATTTAGAAAAATCATGAGTTTGTCTATTATTTTATTTTTAAAAAAAATCTTCTTCCATCATGTTTTTGTCGCTTTTATTCCTGACCTGATAAAATTATAATTTCTGCTTCATGCATGAATCATAACTCAGCATGTTGTGACTGAAAAGACAATAAATGTTCAGATCTGTGTATTTCACTTCAGGATTTCTAGATATCAGCACAAAGAATACAAAGATCATGGTTCCAGGGGAAACTCCGCCTTCGTGACCCACCCACTTACAGACCACTCAGGAACGCCTCCTTCTTTACTCCTGTGGGTGCATTGATCACGTGATCACAGCCTTTCAAAATATGCCGGATATGTACGAATTTGGGTGGATTACTTTTCGTAGAAAAATGTGGGAACAGTTTACGAGATCAGCCTGAATCATTATACATCGTCAGTGTTTGGTAATTACAGAATAAAATCTACTTTCAGATATTTATTATTATTATTTCTTCCTAGTATTACTTCTACGTTTCTTACGCAAAAATCAACATTTTGTAGTCATGAGAACATTTTCGTAGTCTTATACAGTTAATATTTTAATTAATTAATTATACAAGATACGATATTAGCATCTCATTATAAGAAAAAGTGTCCTCAGTATGTTTGTGCCCCCATACTGTCCTCTGTATATTTGTGTCCTCAGATTGTCCTGTAAACATGAGGACAGTCTGTGTCTCACTCCTGCAGGATGGCAGTGGTATCTCTACACCTCCTTCTCATCTTTACTGTGAAATGATGTCCGTCTCAGATTTTCCTTCACTTTAACAAACTCTGGAGCTTTCAGGTTTTCCTCCTGCAACTTCTCCTGCTGCCTGTCCCACTGTGAGAGACAAAAGATGAGGACATCATCAAGGGACAGGACGTTCAGGACATCACCAAGAGACAATAGGTTCAGGACATCACCAAGAGACAACAGGTTCAGGACATCACCAAGAGACAAAAGGTTCAGGACATCACTAAGAGACAAAAGGTTCAGGACATCACTAAGGGACGGGATGTTCAGGACATCACCAGGAGAAAAAAAAGTTCAGGACATCACCAATGGACAACAGGATCAGGACATCAACAAGAGACAAAAAGGTTCAGGACATCACCAAGAGATAAAAGGTTCAGGACATCAACAAGAGACAAAAAGGTTCAGGACATCACCAAGAGATAAAAGGTTCAGGACATCACCAAGAGACAACAGGTTCAGGACATCATCAAGAGACAATAGGTTCAGGACATCACCAAGAAATATATGGGTTCAGGACATCACCAAGAGACAACAGGTTCAGGACATCACCAAGAGACAATAGGTTCAGGACATCACCAAGAGACAATAGGTTCAGGACATCACCAAGAGACAACAGGTTTAAGACATCATTAAGGGACGGGATGTTCAGGACATCACCAAGAGAGAAAAGGTTCAGGACATCACAGAGAAACAACAGATTCAGGACATCACCAAGAGACAAAAGGTTCAGGACATTACCAAGAGACAAAAGGTTTGGGACATCATTAAGGGACGGGATGTTCAGGACATCACCAAGAGAGAAAAGGTTTGGGACATCACCAAGAGACAAAGCATTCAGGACATCACAGAGAAACAACAGATTCAGGACATCATCAAGAGACAAACGGTTCAGGACATTACCAAGAGACAACAGGATCAGGACATCACCAAGAAACAAAAAGTTCAGGACATCACCAAGAAACAAAAGTTTTAGAGAGAGGACAGGTTCAGGACATCACTAAGAGACAACAGGATCAGGACATCACCAAGAGACAACAGGTTCAGGACATCACTAAGAGACAAAAGGTTCAGGACATCACCAAGAGACAAAAGGTTCAGGACATCACCAAGAGACAAAAGGTTCAGGACATTACCAAGAGATAACAGGTTTAGGACATCAACAAGAGACAAAAGGTTCAGGACATCACCAAGAGACAAAAGGTTCAGGACATTACCAAGAGATAACAGGTTTAGGACATCAACAAGAGACAAAAGGTTCAGGACATCACCAAGAGACAAAAGGTTCAGGACATTACCAAGAGATAACAGGTTCAGGACATCACAAAGGGACAAGATGTTCAGGACATCACTAAGAGACAAAAGGTTCAGGACATCAACAAGAGACAATAGGTTCAGGACATTACCAAGAGATAAAAGGTTCAGGACATCACCAAGAGACAAAAGGTTCAGGACATTACAAAGAGATAAAAGGTTCAGGACATCAACAAGAGATAAAAGGTTCAGGACATCACCAAGAGATAAAAGGTTCAGGACATCACCAAGAGATAAAAGGTTCAGGACATTACAAAGAGATAAAAGGTTCAGGACATCACCAAGAGACAACAGGTTCAGGACATCAACAAGAGATAAAAGGTTCAGGACATCACCAAGAGACAACAGGTTCAGGACATCAACAAGAGATAAAAGGTTCAGGACATCAACAAGAGATAAAAGGTTCAGGACATCACCAAGAGACAACAGGTTCAGGACATTACCAAGAGACAAAAGTTTTAGGACATCACAAAGAGACGGGACATTCAGGACATCTCCAAGAGACAACAGGATCAGGACATTAACAAGAGACAAAAAGGTTCAGGACATCACCAAGAGATAAAAGGTTCAGGACATCACCAAGAGATAAAAGTTTCAGGACATCAACAAGAGACAAAAAGGTTCAGGACATCACCAAGAGATAAAAGGTTCAGGACATCACCAAGAGACAACAGGTTGAGGACATCATCAAGAGACAATAGGTTCAGGACATCACCAAGAAATATATGGGTTCAGGACATCACCAAGAGACAACAGGTTCAGGACATCATCAAGAGACAATAGGTTCAGGACATCACCAAGAAATATATGGGTTCAGGACATCACCAAGAGACAACAGGTTCAGGACATCACCAAGAGACAACAGGTTCAGGACATCACCAAGAGACAATAGGTTCAGGACATCACCAAGAAATATATGGGTTCAGGACATCACCAAGAGACAACAGGTTCAGGACATCATCAAGAGACAATAGGTTCAGGACATCACCAAGAAATATATGGGTTCAGGACATCACCAAGAGACAACAGGTTCAGGACATCACCAAGACACAACAGGTTCAGGACATCACCAAGAGATAAAAGGTTCAGGACATCAACAAGAGACAAAAAGGTTCAGGACATCACCAAGAGATAAAAGGTTCTGGACATCACCAAGAGACAACAGGTTCAGGACATCATCAAGAGACAACAGGTTCAGGACATCACCAAGAAATATATGGGTTCAGGACATCACCAAGAGACAACAGGTTCAGGACATCACCAAGAGACAATAGGTTCAGGACATCACCAAGAGACAACAGGTTTAGGACATCACTAAGAGACAACAGGTTCAGGACATCATTAAGGGACGGGATGTTCAGGACATTACCAAGAGAGAAAAGGTTTGGGACATCACCAAGAGACAAAGGGTTCAGGACATCAACAAGAGACAAAAAGGTTCAGGACATCACCAAGAGATAAAAGGTTCAGGACATCACCAAGAGACAACAGGTTGAGGACATCACCAAGAGACAACAGGTTCAGGACATCACCAAGAGACAACAGGTTCAGGACATCACCAAGAGACAATAGGTTCAGGACATCACCAAGAAATATATGGGTTCAGGACATCACCAAGAGACAACAGGTTCAGGACATCATCAAGAGACAACAGGTTCAGGACATCACCAAGAGACAATAGGTTCAGGACATCACCAAGAAATATATGGGTTCAGGACATCACCAAGAGACAAAAGGTTCAGGACATCACCAAGAGACAACAGGTTCAGGACATCACCAAGAGACAATAGGTTCAGGACATCACCAAGAAATATATGGGTTCAGGACATCACCAAGAGACAACAGGTTCAGGACATCATCAAGAGACAACAGGTTCAGGACATCATCAAGAGACAATAGGTTCAGGACATCACCAAGAGATAAAAGGTTCAGGACATCAACAAGAGACAAAAAGGTTCAGGACATCACCAAGAGATAAAAGGTTCTGGACATCACCAAGAGACAACAGGTTCAGGACATCATCAAGAGACAACAGGTTCAGGACATCACCAAGAAATATATGGGTTCAGGACATCACCAAGAGACAACAGGTTCAGGACATCACCAAGAGACAATAGGTTCAGGACATCACCAAGAGACAATAGGTTCAGGACATCACCAAGAGACAATAGGTTCAGGACATCACCAAGAGACAACAGGTTCAGGACATCACCAAGAGACAACAGGTTTAGGACATCACTAAGAGACAACAGGTTCAGGACATCATTAAGGGACGGGATGTTCAGGACATTACCAAGAGAGAAAAGGTTTGGGACATCACCAAGAGACAAAGGGTTCAGGACATCAACAAGAGACAAAAAGGTTCAGGACATCACCAAGAGATAAAAGGTTCAGGACATCACCAAGAGACAACAGGTTGAGGACATCATCAAGAGACAATAGGTTCAGGACATCACCAAGAAATATATGGGTTCAGGACATCACCAAGAGACAACAGGTTCAGGACATCACCAAGACACAACAGGTTCAGGACATCACCAAGAGATAAAAGGTTCAGGACATCAACAAGAGACAAAAAGGTTCAGGACATCACCAAGAGATAAAAGGTTCAGGACATCACCAAGAGACAACAGGTTCAGGACATCATCAAGAGACAACAGGTTCAGGACATCACCAAGAAATATATGGGTTCAGGACATCACCAAGAGACAACAGGTTCAGGACATCACCAAGAGACAATAGGTTCAGGACATCACCAAGAGACAACAGGTTTAGGACATCACTAAGAGACAACAGGTTCAGGACATCACCAAGAGACAATAGGTTCAGGACATCACCAAGAGACAATAGGTTCAGGACATCACCAAGAGACAACAGGTTCAGGACATTACCAAGAGAGAAAAGGTTTGGGACATCACCAAGAGACAAAGGGTTCAGGACATCACTAAGAGACAACAGGATCAGGACATCAACAAGAGACAAAAGGTTCAGGACATCACCAAGAGACAAAAGGTTTGGGACATCGCCAAGAGACAACAGGTTCAGGACATTACCAAGAGACAAAAGGTTCAGGACATTACCAAGAGACAAAAGGTTCAGGACATCACAAAGGGACAAGATGTTCAGGACATTACCAAGAGACAAAATGTTTGGGACATCACCAAGAGACAACAGGTTCAGGACATTACCAAGAGACAAAAGGTTTGGGACATCGCCAAGAGACAACAGGTTCAGGACATTACCAAGAGACAAAAGGTTCAGGACATTACCAAGAGACAAAAGGTTCAGGACATCACAAAGGGACAAGATGTTCAGGACATCGCCAAGAGACAAAATGTTTGGGACATCACCAAGAGACAACAGGTTCAGGACATTACCAAGAGACAAAGGGTTCAGGACATCACCAAGAGACAACAGGACAATTAAGTGAGACATAACATTGTGTTGTTGTGTTGAGTTGTTTGTTTGTTGTGCTGTTGTTGTCATTATTGTTGTTGTTGTTTAGGTGTTGTTATGTTGTTGTTACCTCATCCAATCTCTGGTGTCTCTTTATCAGCTCGGCCTCCAGAGGTGAGACCTTCCTGCGAGCTTCCTCTTCCTGTTTCCTCTGTTTGATCAGCTGATCTCTTTTCCTCGACTCCAGAACTCTCTGCAGCTCCGGCTTCATCTCCACACTGACTCCACCCCTGAACACACACACACACACACCATTTATGCACAGGGCTGTGTGTTTGTGTGTTTCCTCCAGCAGGGGGCAGTGTGTCACATGTTTCTCCAGGAGCAGACTGAACTCTGTTCAAATCACTTCATCACATACATAGAATAGAATGGTACTTTACTGTCGTTAAACAAGTACGACGAAATTAAGACGGGCATCTCTCTTGTATACATAAAAACAGTATAAAAACAGACATAAAAACACCAGTGGCTAATGAATAAATAGCAGTGGTTACTCAATAAATAGACACCAGTTGCTGATAAATAGTCAGTAGATGTCAACATCAAGTCCAAGTCCTGGTACTGAGTAATAAAGTGCAATGTGCCTGTGTGTATGAGAGTCAGTGCAAGTTACTGTAGTGGGTACATGTTATTATTAGAACCAGTTGGAGTATCACAGTGTGGCTGTGCAGGTGGTTTGTCCAGGTGGTGTTGCCATACCTCAGCAGAAGCTGTGGATATGTTTGGGTAGAAACCAGGCTGCCAGGACCAGCGCTGGGATTTAAATGTGGAACTACAACTTCTTGGTTCATCCCATGACGCCAGTTTTTCTACCAGAGCGAGCCACGCTGCCTGTGTGAGCAGCTCATCACAGGTCAGTGTGAAACATCTACAGATTCAGATGCTGAAAATTCAGAATCACAGTTTGTCTCAGAGGCTTCACAACAGAGGACATCCCTCTGTCCCCTGTCCCTCTGTCCCCTGTCCCTCTGTTCCCTGTCCCTCTGTCCCCTGTCCCTCTGTTCCCTGTCCCTCTGTTCCCTGTCCCTCTGTTCCTCTGTTCCCTGTCCCTCTGTTCCCTGTCCCTCTGTTCCCTGTCCCTCTGTCCCCTGTCCCTCTGTTCCCTGTCCCTCTGTTCCCTGTCCCTCTGTGCTCTGTCCCTGTATCCTAAGACCCTGTGTCCTCTGTCCCTCATCAGGAAGGCCCAATCAGTGATCAACATCTTGTGTTCACAGACAAACGCTTGTTCCATGTAATAAATGTCACATTTAATGAAGCTGTTCTCGAAACAGGGAGAGCA
>CM023134.1:49700334-49830334 GCA_013133815.1 Cromileptes altivelis
AGATGCAGATGAGCGTGCACGTCCCTTCAGACGGTGACAGTCTGATTCAGAGGAGAAGAATCCTGCAGAGGAAGTTTCTGTTCCAGCAGCAACAACAACTGTTTACACTGCAGAGCAACATGAAACAGGAAGTGGGACTGATCAGAGTCCTCAATAAAACACAGCTTCATGTTTATGTAGCACAGTGTGTCCTCCGCCTCACTGCCCGCCGCTACAGACCACCTCACAGCAGCTGTGAAGACCGACCCCGAGTCGATCCAGACAGATCAACCCCAACTCAGAGGGACCGCATAACCCCGACCCCACCAGCTCAGCAAACATTCTGTTGCTGCATCATCATCCTCACTGTGACCTCGTCACATGTCCACGTTTGGTCATGGACTTTCCACGTCCACATATGACGTCCAAGGTACCCTGGGTGTGTTGGTTGTTGACGTTCTGGGACGCCGTGTCAACTTCAGCCTGTTACATGCATTGTCTGTTTTCAAAATACACTTAATAATAATAATAATATAATAATACATTTTATTTGAAAGCCCCTTTCAGGACACCCAAGGTCACTGTACAGAAAATATAAAAACAAAGATATAAAATACAAGATAAGAGACAACAAACAATAAAAAGGGAGGGGGGACCATGTGAAGCAGTTTAGAGAGAGTAAGCAAGTCTGAACAGATGAGTTTTGAGTTTAGATTTGAAGATGGGCAGGGTGGCGGCAGGGTGGCACTTCTGTTTTCACAGGAAATGTACAGTTTGATACAGTCTCTTTCAAAATAAAAGCACTACGTCAGTATAACACCACCAACACGTGGTTATGTGTAGGATAAAAGAACAGATTTTGGCTTTACAATCTTACAGGAAGTGAACACCGGCCTCCTGGGTGAAAATCAGTGGTTGTTGTTGAAATGACCTGGACCTCTTAACACCGCATTCCATGGTGGCAGCACGTAATGAGTTAAAAGTATGTGGCGCCACCACGGAAACAATGCCAATGTAAAGTCAATTAGGATCCTCTCCCGTGGTGGACACACAGATTCCCTGATTCAACGTCACGTCACATAATGGTTAATGTTGTTTTCTACTTTAGAAAACTTTATTTTATCTTCATTTGACTGAATTTATTATAGTGCATTAGTCATGACTGAATTGTGTGTGAACCCCCCCCCCCCACACACACACACACACTTACTCTCACACATACACAGACCCATTCACCTACACCTTAGAAGTAGCCCCACAAAAAAAAAAAATTTCGTTGTAGATGTTGCATCCTCTTGTTCCTGTGCAATGTCAATAACGGCTTTCTATTCTATTCTAATGAGGTAATTAGATTATGTTAGATTATAGTTATCAGAGGACAAATTGTTCCCCTTACGTTATTAAAAGAGCAAATATATTCCTCTTTAATAATTTCCCCTAAATAATAATAATAATAATAACATGATAGTTGGGCTTTACTGGATATTAGATTTATTCAGTAAATCTATCTTTTTATGACTCTATTTTACAACAAGCCGCAAACAAACCTACCGTCCTGAAAACGCCGTTTCTAGTGATAGCTAAAATATCGAAAATTAGCCAACATCTTTACTTTTTCTTACCATAGTTCATTTACGTGCAGTGTAATAACTAGTTGGGCTTTACTTGATATTAGATATGTTCAGTAGATATATCTTTTTACAACCCTATTTAGAGCCCTACTTTGCAAATCAGAAGAACTACAACTATGTTGCTGATATGTATCAAGCTGCATGGTGCGGTCCCAGGGAATTGTAGTTTTTTAAAAATGTGTTTTTCCCAGATTTGGAAGTTGTAAATAGTGAATTGAGAGTACACTGTGGACTTTAAGGGGATGGTAAACACATTTGTGAAATCAGATTTTAAATATCTAATTTCTAAATGGGTGAAAATTAATTTTATCCATATCTGACAGCACCCTCAGTTGTTGACTCCACTCACATGATAGCTGAGGTCAAGAGCTCTCTATAACAGTTGGTCCCATGTCTGTACCCCCTTTAGCTGCTGAGTTATAAGCCCTCAAACATGCACTGAGGTCAAGGTTCAAAGGTCAATGTCTGAAAGCAGGAGCCATGTAGAATCTTCATACTGACATATGTTACTTTCCAGGTTCAGACCTTTCCAACGATGTATTTGGTTTAGCTCTACGACAAAGTTTAGATTTTTTAATTTTTTGGACACAAGCCATGCCAGGTGTAGTTTCAGAGGGGTCATCCCTATGTTTCCCAGGTTCTATGTTCCCCACTTAACCCTGCAAAAAGGTTCTATGTTTCCCGCTTGGTTGAGCGGTTTCAGAGAGCACTCTGAAGGCCCCGTGTATAAAATGATTTTTGGTTGTTTCTTTTTTACTGTAGATATTTACTAACATGAGTCATCCTCACACAATACAATACTACTGACAATCTAGTACATTACTACAGGCTTGGAGGAAGGTCTGAAGAGCTTGGGTTACAGTTAGGGCTGATGAGACCAACCCGTTCTCATTCACGCACAGGTTTCTATTCACACAACCCTGGAGAGTTTTTGTGTCTTTATGATTCTTGGTTTTGGGATTTTATGTCAGCACGACAGGCATTCAATCAGAATCTGTTTTATTAGCCAGTGCAAGCATACAAAGAGTGTGTCTTGGTGTTTGCTCCCAAAAACACGTAACACAGAAGAATAAAGACAAAAAAACAGTAAACCAATAATAACAATAATTAAATAAAAAAATAATGTTTAAATGATATTGAAATTTTAAAATCTATTTACAGAGTGGAATGGCAGCCTAGTAGTCCAGAAATGGTGAATAAAACATGAAATGAAATATTGGCTGCACAGAGGAAATATGGTCTGAGTTATGGACAAAGAAATGAAGTGTATGAAATATATGACGGTGACAAGAGCAATTTGTATGTAATGTAGGAGTGCGTCAGGGGGATAATTTATCACCACTATTGTTTGCACTATATTTAAATGACTTTGAAAAATATTTGAGTCAATGGTACAACGGACTTCAACTTTTCTCAACTGAATGATGCAATGTGATGAATGGTGAAATAGGGATATATTTGAAATTATATGTCCTGCTTTACGCGGATGATACGATTGTACTGGCAGAGACTCCTTCAGAATTACAGGCCGCATTAAATGCAGTTGCTTCTTATTGTAAAATCTGGTATTTAACTGTCAACACAGACAAAACAAAGGTTGTTGTTTTCTCTAGGGGGAAATTACGGATACTCCCAGAATTTAGTTTGGTTCAGATAAATTATAAGTTACTTTTGAGTATGACTATCTTGGAACATTATTTAATTTTAATGGACGATTTTATAAAGCAATAGCTAAGCAAGTTAAACTAGCTAAAAGAGCTTTATTCTCCTTGGAAAACAGAGTTACTAGATTACAGTTACCTGTTGATATACAATGTGAGTTATTTGACCAGCTTATAGTGCCTATTCTTTTATATGGAAGTGAAGTCTGCGGATTTCATAAACTTGACCAAATTGAAATGCTTCACAGATCTTTCTTGAAACGTTTACTTAATGTTAATAAACGCACAGCAAACTGTATTATTTATGGAGAGTTTGGTCGAAATAGTTTAGATTTAAAGGTAAACATGAGAATGATTAACTTTTGGGTTCATTTAATTAGTCATAATACAACAAAAATATCTTTGACTGTGTTTATTGTTTTCAAGACTTTGTATGATGACAATATTTTTCAGTGTAAATGGATTTCCAAAGTTAAAAATATTCTTGATGATTGTGGTTTATCGTACTTATGGCATGACGCTGGACAGATGAACCCTAAATATTTAAAGTTAATGATTGAACGTAGATTATCTGACAGGGAACTACAGAGATGGCATGAGAAATTACAAAGTAACCCTTTATGTGATAGTTATAAATTGTTTAAAACTGATTTCACTTTTGAACCTTATCTGATTATGTTAAGACCTGCCGAAAGAGTTTGTTTGTCTAAGTTTCGGTGTGGAAATCATAAGTTACCTATCTCTGAGCGCAGGTATGATCGTGAAAATGTCCCCCGGAAATGTACTCTTTGTCTGACTGGCAATCGTGTGTTCTTTTTTGATAAAGAGAGAAGAGAGTTGGTCGGACAGTTTTATAGAGCAAATCCAAATATTTAAGTTTCAAAAGTTAATGTCATCTTGAAAAGTAAAGGTCTTGTCAAATTTGTTGAAACTTTTAAAGAAAATCTTGAATAGTTTCCCTTGATTTGCTTTGACTTGTATGTATGTACACTGTTTTATTTATTTTGCTGTGCATTGGCTGCCACCTGTCCTGATTTGTTCATGTTATTTTTTGTTGTCTGCCCCTTATACCCGGGGAGGGGTCAAAAGGAATAAATTAATGAAATAAATGAAATAATGTGCATAAATAATTAAATGATGTATCAGTGGAAGTTGAATGCAATGCACAAACTAAGTCCAGTTTGATGAAATAATATGAAAGTGACAAGTGCAGGGATTAAATGAGGGATGTGGAATGTAAAGTCCAGTTTGAACGCGCCCCATCCGCTCACAGCACAATGCTCTTAAAGCTCTACGCTATCAAAAGCTGGCAAAATACATTTATTTTATTTCATGGCCTTGACATTAACCTGTCATATTGTTGAGTTATCAAGGACACTTCTGTGTTTTTGTGTGTATATAGGAATGTTGAAGATGTCATTGAGGAAACAAGGTTGACGTGACCTTGTTGAATCAGGGACTCTGTGTGTCCACCACGACAATGGATCCTAATTGACTTTACAATGGCATTGTTTCCGTGGTGGCGCCACATACTTTTACCTCATTACGTGCCGAATGCGGTGTTAAGAGGTCGTGGTCATTTCACGTATGTCTGTGAGACCAGGTTGGACTCTGCTGACCTACACACTCTGCAGGGTATTTCAGTTCATCTTAGCTTGATAAATGATGCTTGTTTAACTGGATCTGTTGTGTGGACTCCTGCTTGTCCCATTCACTGAGCCAGTTTGTGACAAAGGTGAAGGATCAGAGATGAAGAGGCTGAAGTTCAGAGTTTACAAAAAGTAAGACACTATTAGCACTGACAGCCCGAGTCTGTGACTGTGTCCGTACGGTCAGCTTCAGACATTCTGTTGTAGACTTTACTCTGCGTCCTAAAATGGTGACGTGATGAGGTGGAACTGAGTGTCTGACCGGTGGTGATTCAGAGAGGAGCGACACAGGAAGTCTGGATGGACTATGAGATATTATTTGGTTTGGTATTGACCTGAGACAGGATGTGCAAACTAAAGCCTCTCTGTAGTTTATTGACGTCTCTGTGAGTGCCTGTTATCTGGTTACAACGCTGTCTGACTGCACCTCGGCTGGGAAGACGTGATCACGTTACACGGTAATGTCAGAACATAACGTCTCTTCTCTTTAACGCTGACAATAAAATCAGATCAGACCTGCTGTCGCAGCTCAAAACATCTTCAACCAGAAACTGTGTGAGGCGTCACATCTGTGAGGATCATTTACAGAATGTAGCGAGCTGTGTTCCTGATCTGCGCTCACAGCCCATAATATGAGCTGTTTCTAAAAGATAAATGAGGTTCAGACGTGATGGACACTTTGGTGATTGTTAAGACATTTTACAGACTTTGATGATCAGATGATCCTAATGGATGCCCTGATTTGCTCTGGATCACTGTGACGCTCTGTACATGGGATCTCAGCTGCAGCTGGTACAGAACGCTGCTGTTACTGTGCATGCACACCAAAAGCGTCATGAGCGTCTTAAGCAGCCGGCAGCCATTCATTTCAATGTACGCTTGCTACGAAGGGCGTCTGGAGCGTCAGCTGCAGCGACCAGAGCGTCAAGTAGAAGTTGAGAGAAGCTCAACTTTATGCAAATGAGCAGCGCCGCTGCCGAAGCAGCAGCCAATTGCAGACCGGGATTCAGGTACAGAGGTCTGGGTGAAATTCACCGTGGAGCTGCTGGGTTTGCAGGACTCTGTGGACCCAGACGGCCCGACGGCTCCGGGCCCTGTGTTTCCTCAGCAAATACGCCAATGCAGTACAAAGGAGGCTTCCGAAAGTGCGATTAATGAGCTCCCGCTTATTTACCACCAATTACATTTGTCAGTGGTCCTACGTGCCAACAGGAGAGTAAAATCATAATTATAAAGGACTCATTGTGCAATGAAAGTCACGGATAATACAAAGTGAAGACATAAATGATATATTTATTCATCCTTGTAAAATCAACAGCCGTGTCAGCCTTGATGGACACATCTGTAGCAGCCGGCCCCGCCCCTTTGGCTGCTGCAAGCGCCTGCTGGAGCTGCTTCCAGGCAGTGCGATGCAAGCGTCATGAGTGACCGCTGGTACTGGTTACCTGACAGGTGTTGGTCTGAGTATAAGGTGTTATCTTAAACTCAGACTAACCAGCAGCTCTCAGACTGCTCCTGGCTGTCCTGTGATCCAGACTGAGGGTGAAGGATGATGGTGCATTCACAGTCTTCCGCCCCAAAGCTTTGGAACAGTTTAGACGTGTTTAAATCAAAGCTGCAGCCCCACATGTTTTCTGAGGCCTTTGATTGCGTAGTTAGAGCCCAGATGCAGCACCACAGACAAGATGGGCTGTTTGTAACGGCCTTTAATAAACCAGTTGCAGAGCACAGGATGAACTGATAAGTGTAACAACAAGAAAGGTCAACCTCTTGGCTGGAGGCCTCCTGAGACACGAGATGAGTCCAAAAGCTTTGGTGAGCCACGTAGAGACAGAGGGAAGGAGAGTCTCTGGCATTTGCTTGATGCACACACACCAGACAGTTCAACTGTGAGCAGAGGTACCATGACAAAACAGGTGGGAGATGTCGTCAGGCAAGCAGAAGATCCAACACAGGTAGGAACACGGGAGGGGTGATGTACTGATGGGGAGCAGACAATAGGTCGGTCGGGCCAGGCGAGGAGGCGAGGAAGCAGCGGTGACAATGAGAGGATGCAGAATGTGCAGCCCTGCGACGAGGTAACCTACAGCACAGGTAATCACAGGCAGCAGACCAGGCAAACTCACAACGTAGACCTGAGTGACGGTCTCTCCTCACAGCCACAGGAAACAGGTGAACAGACACCAGGAATGAGGAAGTAGAACTCTTGGTCTGGAGGAGTTTACCAGGGAGCAGACGAAGCAGGAGAGTCAGAGGCAGGCGAAGTCGACAACAAGGAATAAACGCTGGAAGGATCAATCTGTGAGTCTTTGTACTGACAGGTAATGATCCACAGGTAGGAGCAGTTGGCTTGATGAGGTGGGCATGGTGGACCGACAGGAGCAGGAGATGTGTGGACAGGTGATAGGCTGGCAGGTAGGTGTGGCGTTCTTTTTGCCCAGTGTGTTTGGGCTCCATCACATTACAGCTGAATAAATTACAGTACAGGCCAAAAGTTTGGACACACCTTCTCATTCAATGCGTTTTCTTTATTTTCATGACTATTTACATTGTAGATTCTCACTGAAGGCATCAAAACTATGAATGAACACATGTGGAGTTATGTACTTAACAAAAAAAGGTGAAATAACTGAAAACATGTTTTATATTCTAGTTTCTTCAAAATAGCCACCCTTTGCTCTGATTACTGCTTTGCACACTCTTGGCATTCTCTCCATGAGCTTCAAGAGGTAGTCACCTGAAATGGTTTCCACTTCACAGGTGTGCCTTATCAGGGTTAATTAGTGGAATTTCTTGCTTTATCAATGGGGTTGGAACCATCAGTTGTGTTGTGCAGAAGTCAGGTTAATACACAGCCGACAGCCCTATTGGACAACTGTTACAATTCATATTATGGCAAGAACCAATCAGCTGACTAAAGAAAAACCAGTGGCCATCATTACTTTAAGAAATGAAGGTCAGTCAGTCCGGAAAATCACAAAAACTTTAAATGTGTCCCCAAGTGGAGTCGCAAAAACCATCAAGCGCTACAACGAAACTGGCACACATGAGGACCGACCCAGGAAAGGAAGACCAAGAGTCACCTCTGCTTCTGAGGATAAGTTCATCCGAGTCACCAGCCTCAGAAATCGCAAGTTAACAGCAGCTCAGATCAGAGACCAGATGAATGCCACACAGAGTTCTAGCAGCAGACCCATCTCTACAACAACTGTTAAGAGGAGACTGCGCCAATCAGGCCTTCATGGTCAAATAGCTGCTAGGAAACCACTGCTAAGGAGAGGCAACAAGCAGAAGAGATTTGTTTGGGCCAAGAAACACAAGGAATGGACATTAGACCAGTGGAAATCTGTGCTTTGGTCTGATGAGTCCAAATTTGAGATCTTTGGTTCCAACCGCCGTGTCTTTGTGAGATGCAGAAAAGGTGAACGGATGGATTCCACATGCCTGGTTCCCACTGTGAAGCATGGAGGAGGAGGTGTGATGGTGTGGGGGTGTTTTGCTGGTGACACTGTTGGGGATTTATTCAAAATTGAAGGCACACTGAACCAGCATGGCTACCACAGCATCCTGCAGCGACATGCCATCCCATCCAGTTTGCGTTTAGTTGGACGATCATTTATTTTTCAACAGGACAATGACCCCAAACACACCTCCAGGCTGTGTAAGGGCTATTTGACCAAGAAGGAGAGTGATGGAGTGCTGCGGCAGATGACCTGAACCCAATGGAGATGGTTTGGGGTGAGCTGGACCGCAGAGTGAAGGCAAAGGGGCCAACAAGTGCTAAACACCTCTGGGAACTCCTTCAAGACTGTTGGAAAACCACTTCAGGTGACTACCTCTTGAAGCTCATGGAGAGAATGCCAAGAGTGTGCAAAGCAGTAATCAGAGCAAAGGGTGGCTATTTTGAAGAAACTAGAATATAAAACATGTTTTCAGTTATTTCACCTTTTTTTGTTAAGTACATAACTCCACATGTGTTCATTCATAGTTTTGATGCCTTCAGTGAGAATCTACAATGTAAATAGTCATGAAAATAAAGAAAACGCATTGAATGAGAAGGTGTGTCCAAACTCTTGGCCTGTACTGTATATTCAAATATATGAACACTGTTAAGATAGGAACATGTTTCTGTATGTTAGACACATGACCTCATCACATGACATCACATCACTTCACATATGAACACACTCTGCAGGCTGTTCCCATCACACCTCACTCTGTTCAGCTGATGGAGCACATTAATTTTTCATGTCTTCAAATCTCTGATAACAGTTTTGGATGAAATCAGTGGCTCTGCTTTTAACTCCACTTCCTGTCTCTGAGAATAACGTTATCTGCAGTCTACTGATGATGTCTGTTGGTGCTCACTGTGAACCAGCTTCCCTCAGGCTCAGTCAGCTCAGAGATCAAGATCAGTCAGCTAAGAGATCAGGATCAAGATCAGTCAGCTCAGAGATCAAGATCAGGATCAGTCAGCTCAGAGATCAAGATCAGTCAGCTCAGAGATCAAGATCAGGATCAGTCAGCTCAGAGATCAGGATCAAGATCAGTCAGCTCAGAGATCAAGATCAGTCAGCACAGAGATCAAGATCAGTCAGCTCAGAGATCAAGATCAGTCAGCTCAGAGATCAAGATCAGGATCAGTCAGCTCAGAGATCAGGATCAAGATCAGTCAGCTCAGAGATCAAGATCAGTCAGCTCAGAGATCAAGATCAGTCAGCTCAGAGATCAAGATCAGGATCAGTCATCTCAGAGATCAAGATCAGTCAGCACAGAGATCAGGATCAGTCAGCTCAGAGATCAAGATCAGTCAGCTCAGAGATCAAGATCAGGATCAGTCAGCTCAGAGATCAAGATCAGTCAGCTCAGAGATCAAGATCAGTCAGCACAGAGATCAAGATCAGTCAGCTCAGAGATCAGGATCAAGATCAGTCAGCTCAGAGATCAGGATCAAGATCAGTCAGCTCAGAGATCAAGATCAGGATCAGTCAGCTCAGAGATCAAGATCAGTCAGCACAGAGATCAGGATCAGTCAGCTCAGAGATCAAGATCAGTCAGCTCAGAGATCAAGATAAGTCAGCACAGAGATCAGGATCAGTCAGCTCAGAGATCAAGATCAGTCAGCTCAGAGATCAAGATCAGGATCAGTCAGCTCAGAGATCAAGATCAGGATCAGTCAGCTCAGAGATCAAGATCAGTCAGCACAGAGATCAGGATCAGTCAGCTCAGAGATCAAGATCAGTCAGCTCAGAGATCAAGATCAGGATCAGTCAGCTCAGAGATCAAGATCAGTCAGCTCAGAGATCAAGATCAGTCAGCACAGAGATCAGGATCAGTCAGCTCAGAGATCAAGATCAGTCAGCTCAGAGATCAAGATCAGGATCAGTCAGCTCAGAGATCAAGATCAGTCAGCTCAGAGATCAAGATCAGTCAGCACAGAGATCAAGATCAGTCAGCTCAGAGATCAGGATCAAGATCAGTCAGCTCAGAGATCAGGATCAAGATCAGTCAGCTCAGAGATCAAGATCAGGATCAGTCAGCTCAGAGATCAAGATCAGTCAGCACAGAGATCAGGATCAGTCAGCTCAGAGATCAAGATCAGTCAGCTCAGAGATCAAGATAAGTCAGCACAGAGATCAGGATCAGTCAGCTCAGAGATCAAGATCAGTCAGCTCAGAGATCAAGATCAGGATCAGTCAGCTCAGAGATCAAGATCAGTCAGCTCAGAGATCAAGATCAGTCAGCACAGAGATCAGGATCAGTCAGCTCAGAGATCAAGATCAGTCAGCTCAGAGATCAAGATCAGGATCAGTCAGCTCAGAGATCAAGATCAGTCAGCACAGAGATCAGGATCAGTCAGCTCAGAGATCAAGATCAGTCAGCTCAGAGATCAAGATCAGGATCGGTCAGCTCAGAGATCAAGATCAGTCAGCTCAGAGATCAAGATCAGGATCAGTCAGCTCAGAGATCAAGATCAGTCAGCTCAGAGATCAAGATCAGTCAGCTCAGAGATCAAGATCAGTCAGCACAGAGATCAAGATCAGTCAGCACAGAGATCAAGATCAGTCAGCTCAGGGATCAAGATCAGGATCAGTCAGCTCAGAGATCAAGATCAGTCAGCTCAGAGATCAAGATCAGGATCAGTCAGCTCAGAGATCAAGATCAGGATCAGTCAGCTCAGAGATCAAGATCAGTCAGCTCAGAGATCAAGATCAGTCAGCTCAGAGATCAAGATCAGTCAGCTCAGAGATCAAGATCAGTCAGCACAGAGATCAAGATCAGTCAGCTCAGGGATCAAGATCAGGATCAGTCAGCTCAGAGATCAAGATCAGTCAGCACAGAGATCAAGATCAGTCAGCTCAGATATCAAGATCAGTCGGCTCAGAGATCAAGATCAGTCAGCTCAGAGATCAGGATCAGTCAGCTCAGAGATCAAGATCAGTCAGCACAGAGATCAAGATCAGTCAGCTCAGAGATCAAGATCAGTCAGCTCAGAGATCAAGATCAGGATCAGTCAGCTCAGAGATCAGGATCAAGATCAGTCAGCTCAGAGATCAAGATCAGGATCAGTCAGCTCAGAGATCAAGATCAGTCAGCACAGAGATCAGGATCAGTCAGCTCAGAGATCAAGATCAGTCAGCTCAGAGATCAAGATCAGTCAGCAAAGAGATCAGGATCAGTCAGCTCAGAGATCAAGATCAGTCAGCTCAGAGATCAAGATCAGGATCAGTCAGCTCAGAGATCAAGATCAGTCAGCTCAGAGATCAAGATCAGTCAGCACAGAGATCAAGATCAGTCAGCTCAGAGATCAGGATCAAGATCAGTCAGCTCAGAGATCAAGATCAGGATCAGTCAGCTCAGAGATCAAGATCAGGATCAGTCAGCTCAGAGATCAAGATCAGTCAGCTCAGAGATCAAGATCAGGATCAGTCAGCTCAGAGATCAAGATCAGTCAGCACAGAGATCAGGATCAGTCAGCTCAGAGATCAAGATCACTCAGCTCAGAGATCAAGATCAGTCAGCACAGAGATCAGGATCAGTCAGCTCAGAGATCAAGATCAGTCAGCTCAGAGATCAAGATCAGGATCAGTCAGCTCAGAGATCAAGATCAGTCAGCTCAGAGATCAAGATCAGTCAGCACAGAGATCAAGATCAGTCAGCTCAGAGATCAGGATCAAGATCAGTCAGCTCAGAGATCAAGATCAGGATCAGTCAGCTCAGAGATCAGGATCAAGATCAGTCAGCTCAGAGATCAAGATCAGGATCAGTCAGCTCAGAGATCAAGATCAGTCAGCACAGAGATCAGGATCAGTCAGCTCAGAGATCAAGATCAGTCAGCTCAGAGATCAAGATCAGTCAGCACAGAGATCAGGATCAGTCAGCTCAGAGATCAAGATCAGTCAGCTCAGAGATCAAGATCAGGATCAGTCAGCTCAGAGATCAAGATCAGTCAGCTCAGAGATCAAGATCAGTCAGCACAGAGATCAAGATCAGTCAGCACAGAGATCAGGATCAAGATCAGTCAGCTCAGAGATCAAGATCAGGATCAGTCAGCTCAGAGATCAAGATCAGGATCAGTCAGCACAGAGATCAAGATCAGTCAGCACAGAGATCAAGATCAGTCAGCTCAGAGATCAAGATCAGTCAGCACAGAGATCAGGATCAGTCAGCTCAGAGATCAAGATCAGTCAGCTCAGAGATCAAGATCAGGATCAGTCAGCTCAGAGATCAAGATCAGTCAGCACAGAGATCAAGATCAGTCAGCTCAGAGATCAGGATCAAGATCAGTCAGCTCAGAGATCAAGATCAGGATCAGTCAGCTCAGAGATCAGGATCAAGATCAGTCAGCTCAGAGATCAAGATCAGGATCAGTCAGCTCAGAGATCAAGATCAGTCAGCACAGAGATCAGGATCAGTCAGCTCAGAGATCAAGATCAGTCAGCTCAGAGATCAAGATCAGTCAGCACAGAGATCAGGATCAGTCAGCTCAGAGATCAAGATCAGTCAGCTCAGAGATCAAGATCAGGATCAGTCAGCTCAGAGATCAAGATCAGTCAGCTCAGAGATCAAGATCAGTCAGCACAGAGATCAAGATCAGTCAGCACAGAGATCAGGATCAAGATCAGTCAGCTCAGAGATCAAGATCAGGATCAGTCAGCTCAGAGATCAAGATCAGGATCAGTCAGCTCAGAGATCAAGATCAGTCAGCTCAGAGATCAAGATCAGGATCAGTCAGCTCAGAGATCAAGATCAGTCAGCACAGAGATCAGGATCAGTCAGCTCAGAGATCAAGATCACTCAGCTCAGAGATCAAGATCAGTCAGCACAGAGATCAGGATCAGTCAGCTCAGAGATCAAGATCAGTCAGCTCAGAGATCAAGATCAGTCAGCACAGAGATCAAGATCAGTCAGCTCAGAGATCAGGATCAAGATCAGTCAGCTCAGAGATCAAGATCAGGATCAGTCAGCTCAGAGATCAAGATCAGGATCAGTCAGCTCAGAGATCAGGATCAAGATCAGTCAGCTCAGAGATCAAGATCAGGATCAGTCAGCTCAGAGATCAAGATCAGTCAGCACAGAGATCAGGATCAGTCAGCTCAGAGATCAAGATCAGTCAGCTCAGAGATCAAGATCAGTCAGCACAGAGATCAGGATCAGTCAGCTCAGAGATCAAGATCAGTCAGCTCAGAGATCAAGATCAGGATCAGTCAGCTCAGAGATCAAGATCAGTCAGCTCAGAGATCAAGATCAGTCAGCACAGAGATCAAGATCAGTCAGCACAGAGATCAGGATCAAGATCAGTCAGCTCAGAGATCAAGATCAGGATCAGTCAGCTCAGAGATCAAGATCAGGATCAGTCAGCTCAGAGATCAAGATCAGTCAGCTCAGAGATCAAGATCAGGATCAGTCAGCTCAGAGATCAAGATCAGTCAGCACAGAGATCAGGATCAGTCAGCTCAGAGATCAAGATCACTCAGCTCAGAGATCAAGATCAGTCAGCACAGAGATCAGGATCAGTCAGCTCAGAGATCAAGATCAGTCAGCTCAGAGATCAAGATCAGGATCAGTCAGCTCAGAGATCAAGATCAGTCAGCTCAGAGATCAAGATCAGTCAGCACAGAGATCAAGATCAGTCAGCACAGAGATCAAGATCAGTCAGCTCAGAGATCAAGATCAGTCAGCACAGAGATCAAGATCAGTCAGCTCAGAGATCAGGATCAAGATCAGTCAGCTCAGAGATCAAGATCAGGATCAGTCAGCTCAGAGATCAAGATCAGGATCAGTCAGCTCAGAGATCAAGATCAGTCAGCTCAGAGATCAAGATCAGGATCAGTCAGCTCAGAGATCAAGATCAGTCAGCACAGAGATCAAGATCAGTCAGCTCAGAGATCAAGATCAGTCAGCTCAGAGATCAAGATCAGTCAGCACAGAGATCAAGATCAGTCAGCTCAGAGATCAAGATCAGTCAGCTCAGAGATCAAGATCAGTCAGCTCAGAGATCAAGATCAGTCAGCTCAGAGATCAAGATCAGTCAGCTCAGAGATCAAGATCAGTCAGCACAGAGATCAAGATCAGTCCGCTCAGAGATCAAGATCAGTCAGCTCAGAGATCAAGATCAGTCAGCACAGAGATCAGGATCAAGATCAGTCAGCTCAGAGATCAAGATCAGTCAGCACAGAGATCAGGATCAAGATCAGTCAGCTCAGAGATCAAGATCAGTCAGCACAGAGATCAAGATCAGTCAGCTCAGAGATCAAGATCAGGATCAGTCAGCTCAGAGATCAAGATCAGTCAGCTCAGAGATCAAGATCAGTCAGCTCAGAGATCAAGATCAGTCAGCTCAGAGATCAAGATCAGTCAGCTCAGAGATCAAGATCAGTCAG
Organism: Cromileptes altivelis; assembly: GCA_013133815.1. Taxonomy (NCBI): domain Eukaryota; kingdom Metazoa; phylum Chordata; class Actinopteri; order Perciformes; family Serranidae; genus Cromileptes; species Cromileptes altivelis. Next base: position 49,715,139 of record CM023134.1, read on the forward strand.
CTCAGAGATCAAGATCAGTCAGCTCAGAGATCAAGATCAGTCAGCTCAGAGATCAAGATCAGTCAGCTCAGAGATCAAGATCAGGATCAGTCAGCTCAGAGATCAAGATCAGTCAGCTCAGAGATCAAGATCAGTCAGCTCAGAGATCAAGATCAGTCAGCACAGAGATCAAGATCAGGATCAGTCAGCTCAGAGATCAAGATCAGTCAGCTCAGAGATCAAGATCAGTCAGCACAGAGATCAGGATCAAGATCAGTCAGCTCAGAGATCAAGATCAGTCAGCTCAGAGATCAAGATCAGTCAGCTCAGAGATCAAGATCAGTCAGCACAGAGATCAGGATCAAGATCAGTCAGCTCAGAGATCAAGATCAGTCAGTTCAGAGATCAAGATCAGTCAGCACAGAGATCAAGATCTGTCAGCTCAGAGATCAAGAACAGTCAGCTCAGAGATCAGGATCAAGATCAGTCAGCTCAGAGATCAAGATCAGGATCAGTCAGCTCAGAGATCAAGATCAAGATCAGTCAGCTCAGAGATCAGGATCAAGATCAGTCAGCTCAGAGATCAAGATCAGGATCAGTCAGCTCAGAGATCAAGATCAAGATCAGTCAGCTCAGAGATCAAGATCAGTCAGCACAGAGATCAGGATCAGTCAGCTCAGAGATCAAGATCAGTCAGCTCAGAGATCAGGATCAGTCAGCTCAGAGATCAGGATCAGTCAGCTCAGGGATCAAGATCAGTCAGCACAGAGATCAAGATCAGGATCAGTTAGCTCAGAGATCAAGATCAGTCAGCTCAGAGATCAAGATCAAGATCAGTCAGCTCAGAGATCAAGATCAGGATCAGTCAGCTCAGAGATCAAGATCAAGATCAGTCAGCTCAGAGATCAAGATCAAGATCAGTCAGCTCAGAGATCAAGATCAGGATCAGTCAGCTCAGAGATCAAGATCAAGATCAGTCAGCTCAGAGATCAAGATCAAGATCAGTCAGCTCAGAGATCAAGATCAAGATCAGTCAGCTCAGAGATCAAGATCAAGATCAGTCAGCTCAGAGATCAAGATCAGTCAGCACAGAGATCAGGATCAGTCAGCTCAGAGATCAAGATCAGTCAGCACAGAGATCAGGATCAGTCAGCTCAGAGATCAGGATCAGTCAGCTCAGAGATCAGGATCAGGATCAGTCAGCTCAGAGATCAGGATCAGTCAGCTCAGAGATTAGGATGAGTCAGCTCAGAGATCAGGATCAGGATGAGTCAGCTCAGAGATCAGGATCAGTCAGCTCAGAGATCAGGATCAGTCAGCTCAGAGATCAAGATCAGTCAGCTCAGAGATCAGGATCAGGATCAGTCAGCTCAGAGATCAAGATCAGTCAGCTCAGAGATCAGGATCAGTTAGCTCAGAGATCAGGATCAGTCAGCTCAGAGATCAGGATCAGTCAGCTCAGAGATCAGGATCAGGATGAGTCAGCTCAGAGATCAAGATCAGTCAGCTCAGAGATCAGGATCAGTCAGCTCAGAGATCAGGATCAGTCAGCTCAGAGATCAGGATCAGGATGAGTCAGCTCAGAGATCAGGATGAGTCAGCTCAGAGATCAGGATCAGGATGAGTCAGCTCAGAGATCAAGATCAGGATCAGTCAGCTCAGAGATCAAGATCAGGATCAGTCAGCTCAGAGATCAAGATCAGTCAGCTCAGAGATCAAGATCAGGATCAGTCAGCTCAGAGATCAAGATCAGTCAGCACAGAGATCAGGATCAGTCAGCTCAGAGATCAAGATCACTCAGCTCAGAGATCAAGATCAGTCAGCACAGAGATCAGGATCAGTCAGCTCAGAGATCAAGATCAGTCAGCTCAGAGATCAAGATCAGTCAGCACAGAGATCAAGATCAGTCAGCTCAGAGATCAGGATCAAGATCAGTCAGCTCAGAGATCAAGATCAGGATCAGTCAGCTCAGAGATCAAGATCAGGATCAGTCAGCTCAGAGATCAGGATCAAGATCAGTCAGCTCAGAGATCAAGATCAGGATCAGTCAGCTCAGAGATCAAGATCAGTCAGCACAGAGATCAGGATCAGTCAGCTCAGAGATCAAGATCAGTCAGCTCAGAGATCAAGATCAGTCAGCACAGAGATCAGGATCAGTCAGCTCAGAGATCAAGATCAGTCAGCTCAGAGATCAAGATCAGGATCAGTCAGCTCAGAGATCAAGATCAGTCAGCTCAGAGATCAAGATCAGTCAGCACAGAGATCAAGATCAGTCAGCACAGAGATCAGGATCAAGATCAGTCAGCTCAGAGATCAAGATCAGGATCAGTCAGCTCAGAGATCAAGATCAGGATCAGTCAGCTCAGAGATCAAGATCAGTCAGCTCAGAGATCAAGATCAGGATCAGTCAGCTCAGAGATCAAGATCAGTCAGCACAGAGATCAGGATCAGTCAGCTCAGAGATCAAGATCACTCAGCTCAGAGATCAAGATCAGTCAGCACAGAGATCAGGATCAGTCAGCTCAGAGATCAAGATCAGTCAGCTCAGAGATCAAGATCAGGATCAGTCAGCTCAGAGATCAAGATCAGTCAGCTCAGAGATCAAGATCAGTCAGCACAGAGATCAAGATCAGTCAGCACAGAGATCAAGATCAGTCAGCTCAGAGATCAAGATCAGTCAGCACAGAGATCAAGATCAGTCAGCTCAGAGATCAGGATCAAGATCAGTCAGCTCAGAGATCAAGATCAGGATCAGTCAGCTCAGAGATCAAGATCAGGATCAGTCAGCTCAGAGATCAAGATCAGTCAGCTCAGAGATCAAGATCAGGATCAGTCAGCTCAGAGATCAAGATCAGTCAGCACAGAGATCAAGATCAGTCAGCTCAGAGATCAAGATCAGTCAGCTCAGAGATCAAGATCAGTCAGCACAGAGATCAAGATCAGTCAGCTCAGAGATCAAGATCAGTCAGCTCAGAGATCAAGATCAGTCAGCTCAGAGATCAAGATCAGTCAGCTCAGAGATCAAGATCAGTCAGCTCAGAGATCAAGATCAGTCAGCACAGAGATCAAGATCAGTCCGCTCAGAGATCAAGATCAGTCAGCTCAGAGATCAAGATCAGTCAGCACAGAGATCAGGATCAAGATCAGTCAGCTCAGAGATCAAGATCAGTCAGCACAGAGATCAGGATCAAGATCAGTCAGCTCAGAGATCAAGATCAGTCAGCACAGAGATCAAGATCAGTCAGCTCAGAGATCAAGATCAGGATCAGTCAGCTCAGAGATCAAGATCAGTCAGCTCAGAGATCAAGATCAGTCAGCTCAGAGATCAAGATCAGTCAGCTCAGAGATCAAGATCAGTCAGCTCAGAGATCAAGATCAGTCAGCTCAGAGATCAAGATCAGTCAGCTCAGAGATCAAGATCAGTCAGCTCAGAGATCAAGATCAGGATCAGTCAGCTCAGAGATCAAGATCAGTCAGCTCAGAGATCAAGATCAGTCAGCTCAGAGATCAAGATCAGTCAGCACAGAGATCAAGATCAGGATCAGTCAGCTCAGAGATCAAGATCAGTCAGCTCAGAGATCAAGATCAGTCAGCACAGAGATCAGGATCAAGATCAGTCAGCTCAGAGATCAAGATCAGTCAGCTCAGAGATCAAGATCAGTCAGCTCAGAGATCAAGATCAGTCAGCACAGAGATCAGGATCAAGATCAGTCAGCTCAGAGATCAAGATCAGTCAGTTCAGAGATCAAGATCAGTCAGCACAGAGATCAAGATCTGTCAGCTCAGAGATCAAGAACAGTCAGCTCAGAGATCAGGATCAAGATCAGTCAGCTCAGAGATCAAGATCAGGATCAGTCAGCTCAGAGATCAAGATCAAGATCAGTCAGCTCAGAGATCAGGATCAAGATCAGTCAGCTCAGAGATCAAGATCAGGATCAGTCAGCTCAGAGATCAAGATCAAGATCAGTCAGCTCAGAGATCAAGATCAGTCAGCACAGAGATCAGGATCAGTCAGCTCAGAGATCAAGATCAGTCAGCTCAGAGATCAGGATCAGTCAGCTCAGAGATCAGGATCAGTCAGCTCAGGGATCAAGATCAGTCAGCACAGAGATCAAGATCAGGATCAGTTAGCTCAGAGATCAAGATCAGTCAGCTCAGAGATCAAGATCAAGATCAGTCAGCTCAGAGATCAAGATCAGGATCAGTCAGCTCAGAGATCAAGATCAAGATCAGTCAGCTCAGAGATCAAGATCAAGATCAGTCAGCTCAGAGATCAAGATCAGGATCAGTCAGCTCAGAGATCAAGATCAAGATCAGTCAGCTCAGAGATCAAGATCAAGATCAGTCAGCTCAGAGATCAAGATCAAGATCAGTCAGCTCAGAGATCAAGATCAAGATCAGTCAGCTCAGAGATCAAGATCAGTCAGCACAGAGATCAGGATCAGTCAGCTCAGAGATCAAGATCAGTCAGCACAGAGATCAGGATCAGTCAGCTCAGAGATCAGGATCAGTCAGCTCAGAGATCAGGATCAGGATCAGTCAGCTCAGAGATCAGGATCAGTCAGCTCAGAGATTAGGATGAGTCAGCTCAGAGATCAGGATCAGGATGAGTCAGCTCAGAGATCAGGATCAGTCAGCTCAGAGATCAGGATCAGTCAGCTCAGAGATCAAGATCAGTCAGCTCAGAGATCAGGATCAGGATCAGTCAGCTCAGAGATCAAGATCAGTCAGCTCAGAGATCAGGATCAGTTAGCTCAGAGATCAGGATCAGTCAGCTCAGAGATCAGGATCAGTCAGCTCAGAGATCAGGATCAGGATGAGTCAGCTCAGAGATCAAGATCAGTCAGCTCAGAGATCAGGATCAGTCAGCTCAGAGATCAGGATCAGTCAGCTCAGAGATCAGGATCAGGATGAGTCAGCTCAGAGATCAGGATGAGTCAGCTCAGAGATCAGGATCAGGATGAGTCAGCTCAGAGATCAGGATCAGGATCAGTCAGCTCAGAGATCAAGATCAGTCAGCTCAGAGATCAGGATCAGTTAGCTCAGAGATCAGGATCAGTCAGCTCAGAGATCAGGATCAGTCAGCTCAGAGATCAGGATCAGGATGAGTCAGCTCAGAGATCAAGATCAGTCAGCTCAGAGATCAGGATCAGTCAGCTCAGAGATCAGGATCAGGATGAGTCAGCTCAGAGATCAGGATCAGGATCAGTCAGCTCAGAGATCAGGATCAGGCTCAGAGTTTGTTGAGCCTGCTTTCTGAAACAGAGCCCAGGGCGTGTGAAGGGAGCTCCTATTGGCTCAGTGAGGTGTCAATGAAAAGGTCAGGAGCTGGCCTCCATTTTTGTAACATATTTACATACACAGGACATCACCATGCCATTCATTCATTCATTTAGCTCAGCCACTAAGTTCCTCCTCACCATGCCCACCTGTCAGCCTATCACCTGTCCACACATCTCCTGCCGCTCCACCACACCCACCTCATCAGGCCAGCTCTGTTCACCTGAGCCTCATCACACCCTGCCGGTACATTTGCTCAGCTTCACAGACCCTGGGTGTCAGATTGGTCCCATGAAGGATGGGATGACTCCACGTTACTGACCTCACCTCACCTCACCAGGTAAACTCCTCAGCCATCTGTCCTCGACCACCAGCTCTGCTTCTGTGTTCCTGGTATCTGTCCGTCTGTCCCCCTCGGCTGTGTGGAGTTTCTCCCTGACTATTCTACGACGTTTACAAGTTTACCTGCTCAGCTTCCTGTGACACAGTGTGTCTGCACCTCAGACATCCCTCAGCTCCATCACTGGTTCCTGGACTCCTCTGCTCACCTGACGACCTCTCCTACCTGCTCCCTCACTGTACTGCTGCTCAGAGTCAAACTGTTTCCTGTTTGTGTGCGTCCTGAAACTTCCCTGCCCTCTGCCTCACCTGGACTCAACCTGAGTGTCGGGAGGCGTCGAGCCAAGGAGATAAAGGTTTCACTGTTTCACCTGCCTGTTTCATGCTCATTAAAGACCTTTACAAACTGTCCTGTTGTCTAAGGAGCTGCAGTGAAGTCCGACCAGACCTGTTACAGAAGAAGAGAATGACGGATCATATGTGTATGTGAGGCAAATTGTGATTTGTGATATTGGGCTTTATAAATACAATAGAATTGAATTGAAATTGAATGTGTAGAAATGTGCAGCAGCTGGATATCTGTGGAGGGAATCATGAGTCTGTCATTGCATCAGAGATGAACTGGGAGCTGTGACTCAGTCTGGATAATATGACCTGTTAGTAACTATTATACTTCACAGGTGAGTTAGACCTGTTTGTTTGTTTGTTGTTTATCTGACAGAAGTGTTTACTGAGCCCGCTGTGGTGAGTGTGTCTTCAAATGTTCAGTATTAATGGAGCTGAGGAGCGGAGCTCTCCAACAATATGTCATCTGAGTAAAACCTCATAAACAACCACAGATACAGCTGCTGATTAAATATTGAGCCCACTGTCACTCTGAAGTCGTTGAAACCCAGCACTTGGGCAGTGACTGGCGGCATCGGCATGACACACGTCTGGGCACCGTTATAGTCTAATGGCACCCAGAGGTGTCGTGGGGAAATATGGCAGGACAAGGACGAAGGTTAAAGAAGCGAAAGCGAAAGACTGACTGGGGCAGGTGGGAGGGGTAGATGGGTCCAACAAACACTGACGAACCAGGGCTAACACTGAGCGGTGTTCACTTCCTGTAAGACTGTAAAGCAAAACTTTGTCTTTTTATCCTAAACGTAACCACGTGTGTGTGTTGTTGAAGGAAAAAAACATCAGTTGGTGGTGTTGTGCCAATGTAGTGCTTTTATTTTGAAAGAGACTGTATGCAAACTGTACATTTCCTGTGAAAACAGAAGTGTATTTTGAAAACAGACAATGCATGTAACAGGCTGAAGTTGACACGGCGTCCCAGAACGTCAACAACCAACACACCCAGGGTACCTTGGACGTCACATGTGGACGTGGAAAGTCCATGACCAAACGTGGACATGTGACGTGGTCACAGTGAGGATGATGATGATATAGATAATCATCTAATAAAACTGTAGTAGGTCTCACAGACGGGTCAATAATTATGTCAAATAATTTGATGTAATTATGTTAAACCACCTTCCCAACAAAGAAAATGAAAATACCTCAAACTAAACTGAGCACATCAACAGTGACGACTGCAGGAGTGTGTAACAGAGGACAGGTGGATACATTCAGCAGACAGCAGGTCTGTTCCAACATTCCCTCAGCTGAATAAACCCCATCAGCTGTTTTTGGGATTGTTGCAGACTGAAGGGACTCATTTCATAGCAGCCTCTATCAATACATATAAATACATTTTGCTGATTTTACAGGTGATTTTTTTTCTACGATGGTGCTTTAAATTTAGTTATTCATCGTCCTCCACTTATCTGGGTCCGGGTCACGGGGGCAGCAGCCTCAGCAGAGAAGCCCAGACAGTCCTCTCCCCAGCCACTTCCATCAACTCTTCAGAGGGAACCCAGAGGCGTTCCCAGGCCAGCCGGGTGAGGGTTGGAACGTAGATTGACCAGTAAATCGAGAGCTTAGCTTTCTGGCTAAGCTCCCTCTTCACCACAACGGACCGGTTAAGCGCCTGCATCACTGCTGACGCCGCCCCAATCTGCCTGTCAATCTCCCGCTCCATCCTACCCTCACTCGTGAACAAGATCCCGAGATACTTAAACTCCTCTACCTGAGGAAGGACCTCCCCCCTGACCTGGAGTGGGCAATCCACCCTTTTCCAGCTGAGGACCATGGCCTCAGACTTGGAGGTGCTGATTCTCATCCCAGCCGCTTCACACTCGGCTGCGAACTATCCCAGCGAGAACAAAACACATGTGGACTGGTTGGGAGAACTCCCATCCCAGGGTAAAGAGCTGGTCCATGGTTCCGCATCCGGGACAAAAACCATATTGCTTCTCCTCAATCTGAGGTTCAACTGTCGACCGGACCCTCTTCTCCAGCACCCTGGAGTAGACCTTACCGGGTAGGGTGAGGAGTGTGATCCACCTGTAGTTAGAACACACCCTCTGGTTCCCTCTACACCCTCTGGTCCCCTTTCTGCTTTTAATTTGTATTTAAATATTTCTTTTTATAATGTGTCAGTAAGCTACACATCTACCTGTATTACACCCACCTCATCAACTAATCACACCACAGGGTGTCAAAGGTCACCAGTGACCAATCATATTCGAGGACTGGCTCTGTGGGTAGGGTCTCACACAGGTGTGAAAAACAGAGGACTGTGGGAAAGTGAGGAACTAAAGAACAGGAGGAGCCTCAGCTGTGATTTTCAGAGTTTACACAAGTGAACGAATCATCTGTGGAGTCCAGTGATTCACAAAAACATCTGTCAATGAATCACATGAGCAGAAAAGATAACTGTTCAAACACAGAGGCTGAAGTCTGCTGTCGTCTGTCACAAACACTCAGCTCACTGAGTGGCATGTTGCAAAAGACGAGCCTGAACTGTGACACTATTGATCAGAGAAAAAACACCAGAGAACATCAGACCAAACCAGGGCTAAAACATTTTGTCTCCATGTCTCTGCATTTCTTTAATTCTTCTGATCATAATGGGGTTTTTTTATTACGTAACAATCTCAACATAGTACGTTGATCTAAACTCCCACTCAAATCAAGTTTCTCTGCCAGCAGTGACTTCATCTTCATCATCCTACGCTCCCTTCGTTCACACCAGCCTCATACTGCTTCATTATCACTTAGCAAAACACTGCTCTCCAACACATGACTCAAGACTTGAATTATTCATAAAGTGTAAATCATCACATCAGAATATCCTGATAATACAAGCATATGGCCAACAGTGGAAAGTCAGTATCACTCAGGTAGTAAATATTTCCATTTTATGCCACTAAACAAATAACTTACTGGCTGTTTACATCGTTCACACAAAACCAACAGTAATTATATAAAATATGATGCATTGTTGTAGATGAATCCACCCAACACTACAGGTTGAGTTAAAACTACCTCCACCTTGATACAGAAATGATTCTGCAGTTTGATTTAAGTATGCCTTTTTTTTTCTTTTTCTTTTTTTTTTTACAATTCTCGTGTTAATATTTTTACTTTGAGTAAAAAGTCTGAGTACTTTTATTAAATACCACTGTCCACCCAACAAATCTGCATAAGCCTCATGTTCAGGTCCTGAAATAACAACTCACACAGTTATAAAACACTCTCCATCTAACCCAGGAATTTATTCTGAATTATGACAAAAGATTATTTAAACTCCAGTTCCACAATAACAAAAACAAATAGTTTTTATTAATAATCTTATTTATGTTGGAGATGTTTTTGGTTTTGTTTTTATCCTGCAGACTCTTCTACATTTTCACCAAACACACACAGACAGATTCAATCCAATGTAAAACACGGAACAAACTACATAAAACACATTATAACGAGTTCACAACAGAGTGAAACACTGAAAGGTCAAATATTCCAGTTATTAGGAAACGAACTGATCACAGCTCACACTCACAAGTCACCAATGAAGCAGTGTAAAATCACATGTCAGCTCAAAGCTTCAGAAGGATCCAGGATCAGAGTCCGTCCTCCTCTGGGTCTTACCAGACTTCACCATCCCCTCCCTGGCTGTGGTGGACCGCTGAGGGCTGCTGCAGCTCCTCTGATCCATCTGATCCATCTGATCCCGGTCCGGATGATCCTCCTGTGTTTCAGTGTGTGTGGACCTTCATCCTCTCTGCAGCAGCAGCAGCGCTCCTCTCCTCCCAACTGAGTCATGCCGAGAGTAAAACAACAGTCACATGATCCTCCCAGTGTTTCCCCTCCTCCTCCTCCTCCTGAAGCAACCCTTCTGCCTCTATCTAACCTGCTCTCAGCCTTTTCCCACGCTGCCTGCAGCTCCAGCAGGTTTCATGGATTCAAATAAAAAACAGAGAAGATGGTGAAAAGCTGAAAACCACAGAGTTCATCCTCTGAGGAGAAAGTCCAGCCGTCAGGATAAATGTTGGTGTCGAACGTTTCTGAAAATCCCAGAGATGTTTCATTTGTATATATTTTAGATATTTTTCGGGCATTTTTGCATTTAATTGATAGGACAGTGAAGTGTGAAAGGGGGAGAGAGGGAGAGACATGCAGCAAAGGGCCACAGGCTGGAGTCAAACCTGGGCCGCTGCAGCAACAGCCTGGTACATGGGGCGCCTGCTCTATTCACTAAGCCACCAACACCCCTCATTTGTAGATTTTCATTTCGTGGAAACACTGAACAGTAAAAACACCGACAGACGCTGAGCGGCACACATGTAGCAGAAAACACAGCCACAACTCTCTGATTAAAACCAACATTCAGCGACATGAACGGTGCTGGAAATGTGGCAGTGACTCACTGAAAAGCACCCTTGTGGCACAAACGCTGCAGAAACTGCGTAACAACTCTTAAAAAACACCTTTGTTGACACTAACACTGCTGAAAACACCTAAAAACACCCTCATTCTGTGGCACAGACGCCACTGGAAACACAGTAACGATTAGCAAAACACCAGCCCTGTTCAGTGATGCACATGGTGCTGGAAATGCAGCGATGGCTCACTAAAAACCATCCGTGTGTTTAGAACAGACTCCCAGAATGCCCCACTGACAGTAACCTGAGAGGGACAAACTTACCTCTGCCATTTGGGTGCTTTCCATTTTTCACACACTGCTGCTTCGGTGGAGGTTCGTGGTCGATGCTGTACGCCTTCTGGAAAACAGAAGAAGAAGAGAAGGAGAGACTGAGGAAGACGTGAGGATGAGTGATGTTAGAAACTCTGCTGAGCGTCACACTTTGTGTTGGAGGAAGAAAAGCATCCGAACCATGTGACATCAGAGCAGAGGAAGAAGTTACACACACACAGGAAGTTAGTTTTCATAGTGGCCAAAATGTGGAATTACACCATCACATGACACCCTGCGGCCCAGAAACACTTTTCCCTCATGGTGAAAGAGACGTCTGTAAATCAGTGGATACCTTTTTCTTTTTTCTTTTCTTGATCATCACAATCCTGAGATATCACACACACGTGGTCACGTTTAGCCGACACACACACGTGGTCACGTTTAGCCAACACACACACGTGGTCACGTTTAGCCAACACACACACGCATGGTTACGTTTAGCCAACACACACATGCGTGGTTACATTTAGCCAACACACACACACGTGGTTACGTTTAGCCAACACACACACACGTGGTTACGTTTAGCCAACACACACATGCGTGGTTACATTTAGCCAACACACACACACAGTTACTTTTAGCCAACACACACACACACGTGGTTACGTTTAGCCAGCACACACACGCGTGGTTACGTTTAGCCAACACACACACACATGTGGTTACATTTAGCCAACACACACACGTGGTTACGTTTAGCCAACACACACACGTGGTTACGTTTAGCCAACACACACACGCGTGGTTACATTTAGCCAACACACACATGCGTGGTTACATTTAGCCAACACACACACACACGTGGTTACATTTAGCCAACACACACATGTGGTAACGTTTAGCCAACATACACACGTGGTTACATTTAGCCAACACACACACGCGTGGTTATGTTTAGCCAACACACACACATACACATGGATACGTATAGCCAACACACACACGTGGTTACGTTTAGCCAACACACACACGTGGTTACATTTAGCCAACACACACGCGTGGTTACATTTAGCCAACACACACACACGTGGTTACGTTTAGCCAACACACACACGCGTGGTTACATTTAGCCAACACACACACGTGGATATGTTTAGCCAACACACACACACGTGGTTACGTTTAGCCAACACACACACGCGTGGTTACATTTAGCCAACACACACACACGTGGTTACGTTTAGCCAACACACACACGCGTGGTTACATTTAGCCAACACACACACACGTGGATATGTTTAGCCAACACACACACGCGTGGTGACATTTAGCCAACACACACGCGTGGTTACATTTAGCCAACACACACACACGTGGTTACATTTAGCCAACACACACGCGTGGTTACATTTAGCCAACACACACACATGTGGTTACATTTAGCCAACACACACGCGTGGTTACATTTAGCCAACACACACACACGTGGTTACGTTTAGCCAACACACACATGCGTGGTTACATTTAGCCAACACACACACATACATATGGATACGTATAGCCAACACACACACGTGGTTACGTTTAGCCAACACACACACGTGGTTACATTTAGCCAACACACACACGCGTGGTTACGTTTAGCCAACACACACACATACATATGGATACGTTTAGCCAACACACACACATACATATGGATACGTATAGCCAACACACACACGTGGTTACGTTTAGCCAACACACACATGCGTGGTTACATTTAGCCAACACACACACATACATATGGATACGTATAGCCAACACACACACGTGGTTACGTTTAGCCAACACACACACGTGGTTACATTTAGCCAACACACACACGCGTGGTTACGTTTAGCCAACACACACACATACATATGGATACGTATAGCCAACACACACACGTGGTTACGTTTAGCCAACACACACACGTGGTTACATTTAGCCAACACACACGCGTGGTTACATTTAGCCAACACACACACACGTGGTTACGTTTAGCCAACACACACACGCGTGGTTACATTTAGCCAACACACACACGTGGATATGTTTAGCCAACACACACACACGTGGTTACATTTAGCCAACACACACACGCGTGGTTACGTTTAGCCAACACACACACATACATATGGATACGTTTAGCCAACACACACACATACATATGGATACGTATAGCCAACACACACACGTGGTTACGTTTAGCCAACACACACATGCGTGGTTACATTTAGCCAACACACACACATACATATGGATACGTATAGCCAACACACACACGTGGTTACGTTTAGCCAACACACACACGTGGTTACATTTAGCCAACACACACACGCGTGGTTACGTTTAGCCAACACACACACATACATATGGATACGTATAGCCAACACACACACGTGGTTACGTTTAGCCAACACACACACGTGGTTACATTTAGCCAACACACACGCGTGGTTACATTTAGCCAACACACACACACGTGGTTACGTTTAGCCAACACACACACGCGTGGTTACATTTAGCCAACACACACACGTGGATATGTTTAGCCAACACACACACACGTGGTTACATTTAGCCAACACACACACGCGTGGTTACATTTAGCCAACACACACACACGTGGTTACGTTTAGCCAACACACACACGTGGATATGTTTAGCCAACACACACACACGTGGTTACATTTAGCCAACACACACACACGTGGTTACATTTAGCCAACACACACACGCGTGGTTACATTTAGCCAACACACACACGCGTGGTTACATTTAGCCAACACACACACACGTGGTTACATTTAGCCAACACACACGCGTGGTTACATTTAGCCAACACACACACACATGGTTACGTTTAGCCAACACACACACGCGTGGTTACATTTAGCCAACACACACACGCGTGGTTACATTTAGCCAACACACACATACGTGGTTACATTTAGCCAACACACACACGCGTGGTGACATTTAGCCAACACACACACACATGGTTACGTTTAGCCAACACACACACGCGTGGTTACATTTAGCCAACACACACATGCGTGGTTACATTTAGCCAACACACACACGCGTGGTTACATTTAGCCAACACACACACGCGTGGTTACATTTAGCCAACACACACGCGTGGTTACATTTAGCCAACACACACACACATGGTTACGTTTAGCCAACACACACACGCGTGGTTACATTTAGCCAACACACACACGCGTGGTTACATTTAGCCAACACACACATACGTGGTTACATTTAGCCAACACACACGCGTGGTGACATTTAGCCAACACACACACATGGTTACGTTTAGCCAACACACACACGCGTGGTTACATTTAGCCAACACACACATGCGTGGTTACATTTAGCCAACACACACACGCGTGGTTACATTTAGCCAACACACACACGCGTGGTTACATTTAGCCAACACACACACACGTGGTTACATTTAGCCAACACACACGCGTGGTTACATTTAGCCAACACACACACACGTGGTTACGTTTAGCCAACACACACACGCGTGGTTACGTTTAGCCAACACACACACACATGGTTACGTTTAGCCAACACACACACACGTGGTTACATTTAGCCAACACACACACACACATGGTTACGTTTAGCCAACACACACACACGTGGTTACGTTTAGCCAACACACACACGCGTGGTTACGTTTAGCCAACACACACACACACATGGTTACATTTAGCCAACACACACACACGTGGTTACGTTTAGCCAACACACACACGCGTGGTTACGTTTAGCCAACACACACACGCGTGGTTACATTTAGCCAACACACACACGCGTGGTTACATTTAGCCAACACACACGCGTGGTTACATTTAGCCAACACACACACGCGTGGTTACATTTAGCCAACACACACACGTGGTTACATTTAGCCAACACACACACGCGTGGTTACATTTAGCCAACACACACACGCGTGGTTACGTTTAGCCAACACACACACGCGTGGTTACATTTAGCCAACACACACACGTGGTTACATTTAGCCAACACACACACGCGTGGTTACATTTAGCCAACACACACACACGTGGTTACATTTAGCCAACACACACACGTGGTTACATTTAGCCAACACACACACGCGTGGTTACATTTAGCCAACACACACACACACACGTGGTTACATTTAGCCAACACACACACACGTGGTTACATTTAGCCAACACACACACGTGGTTACATTTAGCCAACACACACACGCGTGGTTACATTTAGCCAACACACACACGCGTGGTTACATTTAGCCAACACACACACACGTGGTTACATTTAGCCAACACACACACGCGTGGTTAAATTTAGCCAACACACACATGTGGATATGTTTAGCCAACACACACACGTGGATATGTTTAGCCAACACACACACGCGTAGTTACATTTAGCCAACACACACACACATGGTTACATTTAGCCAACACACACACACGTGGTTACATTTAGCCAACACACACACGTGGTTACGTTTAGCCAACACACACACGCGTGGTTACATTTAGCCAACACACACACACGTGGTTACATTTAGCCAACACACACACGCGTGGTTACATTTAGCCAACACACACACACGTGGTTACATTTAGCCAACACACACACACGTGGTTACATTTAGCCAACACACACGCGTGGTTACATTTAGCCAACACACACACATGTGGTTACATTTAGCCAACACACACGCGTGGTTACATTTAGCCAACACACACACACGTGGTTACATTTAGCCAACACACACATACGTGGTTACATTTAGCCAACACACACACACGTGGTTACATTTAGCCAACACACACACGTGGTTACATTTAGCCAACACACACACGCGTGGTTACATTTAGCCAACACACACACGCGTGGTTACATTTAGCCAACACACACGCGTGGTTACATTTAGCCAACACACACACGCGTGGTTACATTTAGCCAACACACACACACGTGGTTACATTTAGCCAACACACACGCGTGGTTACATTTAGCCAACACACACACATGTGGTTACATTTAGCCAACACACACACGCGTGGTTACATTTAGCCAACACACACGCGTGGTTACATTTAGCCAACACACACACATGTGGTTACATTTAGCCAACACACACACGTGGTTACATTTAGCCAACACACACACGCGTGGTTACATTTAGCCAACACACACACACGTGGTTACGTTTAGCCAACACACACACACACACATGGTTACGTTTAGCCAACACACACACACGTGGTTACGTTTAGCCAACACACACACGCGTGGTTACATTTAGCCAACACACACACACGTGGTTACATTTAGCCAACACACACGCGTGGTTACATTTAGCCAACACACACACGCGTGGTTACATTTAGCCAACACACACACACGTGGTTACATTTAGCCAACACACACACGTGGTTACATTTAGCCAACACACACACATGTGGTTACATTTAGCCAACACACACGCGTGGTTACATTTAGCCAACACACACACACGTGGTTACGTTTAGCCAACACACACACACGTGGTTACATTTAGCCAACACACACACGTGGTTACATTTAGCCAACACACACACGCGTGGTTACATTTAGCCAACACACACACATACATATGGATACGTATAGCCAACACACACACGTGGTTACGTTTAGCCAACACACACACGTGGTTACATTTAGCCAACACACACACGCGTGGTTACATTTAGCCAACACACACACGCGTGGTTACGTTTAGCCAACACACACACGCGTGGTTACATTTAGCCAACACACACACGTGGTTACATTTAGCCAACACACACACGTGGTTACATTTAGCCAACACACACACACGTGGTTACGTTTAGCCAACACACACACACGTGGTTACATTTAGCCAACACACACACGTGGTTACATTTAGCCAACACACACACGCGTGGTTACATTTAGCCAACACACACACATACATATGGATACGTATAGCCAACACACACACGTGGTTACGTTTAGCCAACACACACACGTGGTTACATTTAGCCAACACACACGCGTGGTTACATTTAGCCAACACACACACGCGTGGTTACGTTTAGCCAACACACACACGCGTGGTTACATTTAGCCAACACACACACGTGGTTACATTTAGCCAACACACACGCGTGGTTACATTTAGCCAACACACACACGCGTGGTTACGTTTAGCCAACACACACACGCGTGGTTACATTTAGCCAACACACACACGTGGTTACATTTAGCCAACACACACGCGTGGTTACATTTAGCCAACACACACACGCGTGGTTACGTTTAGCCAACACACACACGCGTGGTTACATTTAGCCAACACACACACGTGGTTACGTTTAGCCAACACACACACGCGTGGTTACATTTAGCCAACACACACACGTGGATATGTTTAGCCAACACACACACGCGTGGTTACATTTAGCCAACACACACACGCGTGGTTACATTTAGCCAACACACACACACGTGGTTACGTTTAGCCAACACACACGCGTGGATATGTTTAGCCAACACACACACACGTGGTTACATTTAGCCAACACACACATGTGGATATGTTTAGCCAACACACACACGCGTAGTTACATTTAGCCAACACACACACACGTGGATATGTTTAGCCAACACACACACGCGTGGATATGTTTAGCCAACACACACACGCGTAGTTACATTTAGCCAACACACACACACGTGGATATGTTTAGCCAACACACACACGCGTGGTTACATTTAGCCAACACACACACACGTGGTTACGTTTAGCCAACACACACGCGTGGATATGTTTAGCCAACACACACACACGTGGATATGTTTAGCCAACACACACACGCGTGGTTACATTTAGCCAACACACACACGTGGAAGGGACAGCTTCTTTCATTGATGTCTGATGCCGGAAGTCACTGACCAAGCAATGGTTTTTGACGACTTAAGAGTGAGACCAGGTTGTTGAGGCGGCAGGAGGCAGTGACAGTACTGAAACAATGTCTGTACAAAGAGGACAGTCAGCAGGACGGATCATGGACGGGACAGGTGTGACGTTTTGACTACATGTTCTGTGTGCGACCCACCACGGTAGATTTATATAGTTAGCCGTTAAAAGTTAGCAGCTAAAGCAAAGAAAAAGAACAGCAGCTGTCTCCCCTTCCATCTGTCCCCTCATCTCCTCCTCTTCCCCCTCCCTTCTCTCCTCCTCTTCTTCGCCTCCCTCTCCTCCCGGGTGTTTCTCAGCTGCTTGTCTCCTTTCAGTCTCCAGGTCAGTTGGACGGCGTCCTCTCTGACTGAATGGACTTTGTGTTGGTTGCTAGGAGACCTCATCAGGCTTCAACATGGTGACAAGGCCCTCACTGTCTCACAAACCCCCTGCCCACCTCCTCCCCCAGCCCTGAAGGAGGAGGAAGAAGAGAAGGAAGAGGAGGAGGAGGAGGTGACATGAATGTTGTTTACTGCAGAGTGAAGATTTACTGAATGATACTTTGAACTGGTCCCAGTCTGTCCAGCAGGACGTTAAAGGACCAGTTCAACATTTAATAAAACCCTCTGATGATGATGATGATGATGATGATGATCAAGGTGAGTTAATAACCTAGTCATAGCAAACTGAATGTCAGATGGTGAACCTGGTGTTTTGAGCTAACAGCTGATGTGAGGTCAGCGTTCAGTCGTCCTGATGACGGAGCAGAGCTGACCTGAGGACAGTCTGACTCCTGCTGGACACACACCAACATTACACCTCTGACCAATCACAGCAGATAAAAACACTGACTTTCGCCCCGTCGCTCTCCGCACAGCTCTGGATGAGAAACACAGTCAGTGTCAAAATGTTTCTTTACATGGAAATAAATGTAATAAAAATCTGAATATTCTGAAACACTGATTCCAGTCTCCGAGTGAATGGAGGAAAACCCATGACCCTCCTCCACCATGAATGACTGTTTAGAGTTTTGATGTTTGAAATTTGAAAGTTTAAAAAAGTCTCAGCAGGTATGAGCGAGCACCTGAGCATCACCTGACACAGTGACAAACAGCAGTCCACCTGTGCCTGAGCGTCATCGTGTTGAAAATAAATGATCATAACGTTACTGTCTGTAATGTTCCTGTATTCGATGTGGACCGTGGGCTCCATGATACAAGAAGCTAACTGTGACTTTATCAGCTAACAGTACGAAGCGACCAACAGCAGATCCATGTAGAGAAGCTAAGTTACAGCTAGCTGGCTAACATTAGCTCAGGTTACAGTTAGCTTGTCAGCTGTCCCTACATCAGTCTTAGCTAGCAGAAAGCTCTTTGTACAGTTATGTCATTATTGTTGGATAAGTCAACACTGTCATAATACATACATTAGCATGATGAATCATGTTAGCTGGTGAAGTGGTGAGCGGGAGCATATCTATGTTCCCCGCTCAACCAAGTGGGAAACATAGAACCCTTTTTGTGTAAGCAGGGAACATAGAACCTTATTTGCAGGGTTAAGTGGGGAACATAGAACCCGGGAAACATAGGGATGACCCCGTGGTGAGCTAGCCAACTGACATATTCATTTTGCCAGTAAAAGCATTACCAAGCAAGCAAGCTAAGTTAGCCAGCTAGCTGTAGCTAAGCTACACTGTATTGATCTGGTGCTGATTGCTTCATAATGTTACCTGATTATGAGGTAATTTGCAAACAGCAGGCTAACTCAGCAGCCAGGTCAGTCCTGGAGTCTGAATGAGTTAAATCACATTAATCAGAGAAGACAATAATTTGCTTCGTTAGCAAGCTCTTTGTCTGCATTAGGAAGCAAGCTAACGTTAGCT
The DNA here is from genome assembly GCA_013133815.1 of Cromileptes altivelis. Classification (NCBI taxonomy): domain Eukaryota; kingdom Metazoa; phylum Chordata; class Actinopteri; order Perciformes; family Serranidae; genus Cromileptes; species Cromileptes altivelis. The sequence continues at coordinate 49,734,708 of CM023134.1, forward strand.
AACATTAGCCAGCTATAACCACAGTATCAAACTATATTTCACATGTGAATTTGTTTTCACACCATAACAATTCACGCAACTACGTTAGCATACACGTAAAGAGACCATCAGAATTCCCGCCAGGGAACCTGTGATGGACACAAAATATGCTAATTAAGCAGTGCAAATGAAGCAAAAAGCGCATTTTTGCGTCGTACGCTTTTCTGCAAACGTTAAAAAATCTGAACTTCTGCTACCAGTTGGCACTGCGACAGCCAGTCAGCACTGAAGTTTCCTGATTATCGCATCAACGATCCAACTGAAAGGCCAACGTTAGAGCGTTTTTCATAAACCTCGGGGAAAAACTCGAGACATACGAACCTGTCCGTGCAGACAGGTGTGATCTCTGCGGTTAAAGATGGAGAGATACTGCTGAGCAGAGACAGGGACATGAAATGAAGCTCTATAAGACATAAACAAGTCAAACAGCTGTTCACTGAAGACAAACTGCACCGCCACATTTAAACAACAAAATCACAACGCAGAGGTGAGGCGCAGAGGGAGTCTGGCGATGGGTTACGTCAATATTATGTAGACTTTTTTTGTTTACGTGAAATTCTAACAACCATATAGATTTTTGTTTATCTTCAGACGGCGTCCTCGGTGACGGTTTGCTGTAAAAATGAAGGTGATATTTTTCTGTCTTCCTGTTCCGACGTTCAAGGAGAAAATGAGACATTTTTATTCTGCATAACTCAACTGGTTCTCTCCAGCGTCTGCCGTTTCTCTGACACCAGTATGCACACACAACTTCTGTGACATCACTGTGACATCACAGTGACATCACAGTGTGTCACTGTGATGTCACTGTGATGTGACTCCAATCCGCTCTATAAATCAAGATAAACACATGTAAAACGTTCAATATGAAGTCATTAAAATGAGCTCCACCTTTACCAGCTGCAACGTTAACATTATGAACACATTAATAACAATGACATCATATTACTCTGCACACAGAGTACTTTTACTTTAGGTACTTTGAGTACATGTTTCAAAACTTCTGTACTTTTGCTAAGGTCAGGTTTTAAACTCAGGACTTTTACCTGTAACAGAGTTTCTAACCTGTGGTGTCACTGATTTTATTTCTTCTTCTACTGTTCAAAAATCAGCTGGAGCTTTAAACCGACTCTCTAAGCTCACTACAATTCCTCTTTTTAATGTCTCTATTAAGTCCTCCTCTTCCTCCTCCTCTTCTTCCTCCTCTTCTTCCTTTTCTTCTTTGGAGCCTTTTGTTTCAGTATTTTTAGCTGCAGGGATTTTCTCTGGTGTTAATCTGGATTTAACCCACTGAGGATCCACATCTTCACCACAAACAAGTGGAGTTAAACATGTTTACACACAGGTAGCTGTCAGCGATCAGGCTGATCCTGGATCTGCTTCATCTTCATCATCATCCTCCTCTGCTCCTTCTTCTTAACTGAACTTAAATGGTGTTGAAATTTAAAGAGTACATGAAACAAACTTTTGGGGAGTGATTATAGACGATAAACTGTTGGAAGCTTCACATGAAACATAATAAACAGAAACGGTGTAAATTTGTTGTTGTTGTTTATCAGACAGCAAAGCTGTTGAGTCTGAAATGTGTTAATATGTTGTACTGTTCTCTTCTAACGCCACATTTGTCCCACTGTGCTGAAATTTGGGGAAATGCATTTAAAATAATAGCAATAATTCAACTTTAGAAAAGAGAATAAAACATAACGCAGGTTATCTTCAGTCTGCTGATCAGCTGTTTATAACATCCAATGCACTCACATTTTCACACTGTGTTTAAAAACACTGGAAAAACTTTATTGAGCTGTGAACAGAAACTTCCTGTCTGTGTTCAGTTGTTTTTTATTAAGAGAAGGAAATTATATAATTACAGAGGGCTGTTTGTTAACGAAATGTGTGAAGTGAGAAGGTAAAATACAGACTGTTTCTTTATCTGTTACTGACTGTGAGAACATTTGTGTCAGATAATCTTTGTTTTTCCAGATGTATATAACCAAAATAAAAAGTAATTCATTCATTCATTCATTCATTCATTCATTCATCTTCTTCTCCTCTTCGTTAACGAGCAGTGTTATGTGACCACAGCTAAAAATAGTCTGCTGCTATTAATTCCGTCAGAGCTGGTTCAATTACACACGAGGTCATGACCCCACTGAACCTGCCGACAGGATGTGACCTCTGATTGGTTGAGGCGGGCTGTCACTCTGTTACTGCACGAGGAGAGAAAACAACCAATAACATTTCATAAATATCATCATAATGAAGTCTTCCAGGATTTTAATTTCCTGCTGCTGTTTTATTCTTCCCCCGCTGTGCAATAGCGCAGCCGAGGGTGCACACCTGGGTGCACACCTGGGTACTCTAACTTTTCTCAGTTCATGGACACTGACTTACCGGGTGACGGTGAGTGGAGTGTGTCTCCTGTTTAGTTGGTCAAACCGGGGCACACTGCTCTTCAGGTATAAATGTTTGAGCATCACACGTTTCCTTGGTCACATGACCTGTCACGTGATTTACGTTGCTGTGATTTTTCTTATTTATTAGTTTTCTGCAAATATATCTGGTTTTGGGATTGGTCCTCGGTCTGGTTGCAGAGAAGGCAACATCTTGGATTCACCTGAGTATTGGACTGTGAGTTTTTTTCCGCTCTTTTTTCCTGATTACTTTTTTTGTGATTAACATTTTTATTTTCATTGTTTCAACAATACAATAGGAACAGTAACCCCCCTCCCCCAACAAACAAACCCTTCCCAAGCCACCACCATCCATGCTGGTCCCTTTCTGGTTAGCAACATCAACCATTGTGCTCCTTCATGTACAGCTATTACAGCTCCACAGCCTGCATCAGTGTAGACAAAACACAAAATAACTATAACAAAATTAGACACAGAAAATGACTCCAAACAAGGTTAATACAGCACAAAGTAATCACTGCATTAAAGAGATAATTGGTAAACAAATGAAACAATAAAAGCAATAATAGCTGAATAAAATGCAAACACATAAGAAGCACTATTCTGTATTTACTCACAATAATGAAAACCTGCATCTTTCCACCATCCAACTCCTTTCAGGAACCCTTTAAAAATTTTATAAATTTGCCCCACTTTGCTTCATATAGATCCAATCTACCCAGTTGTTTATATGACATTTTTTCAAATGCTGCAACTCGTGCCATTTCTACAGCCCACTCTTGAAGAGAGGGAACCCCCTCCGTCTTCGATCCTCTGATAAGTATTTGTCTGCCAATCACAATACTGGTTTGGACAAAACTTTTGATATGTTTATCCTCTCGTACCAGAACTGAATCATCACCCAAAATAAATAATCTAGGTATAAATGGCATTTGCATCTCTGTGATCTCACACAAATTATCATAAATATTGATCCAGTATTGCTGGACTTTATCACATGACCATAAAACATGAACTAAATCACCTTCCTCAGATTTGCATCGCCAACAATTTGATGTGGGTAATAACCCTAATCTAAATAATCTGGAAGGAGTCCAATAAAAACGATGTATAATTTTGAATTGAATAAGACGTACTCTTGCATCCTTTGAAACTACTTTAACACTTTTACAAATACTGTTCCACTCTTCATCACTGAATGTCAGATTCAGAATTCAGATTGCCAAGAGTCTGAATCATCATAGAATAATAGACAGCCGCCTCGTGCCCCTTTCCATAACTCTTTATAATTTTATCTAGGAATTCTGCATTTTGAGGAACCGCCGCACCGGACCCGAAAATCCCCACCAGCATATATGTCGAAGTTGCAGGTACCTAAAAAAGTGAGACGTAGGGATATTGAACTGCCGCACCAGATCCCCAAAAGATTTTAAGGAACCATCACAATACAGATCACCCAATGTGACTGAGTTTTTCCTGATTATTGAGGTTTGTTGAAGAACTCTTTTGAAATAGTTTTTGTATTCAAACTTTTTGTATTTCTTTTTCGTGTTTTATTTTTTGTAAATAAATCACAATTTGCACCTCTTTGAAACCCTCTTGCTGTGAGGCGAAAGTGCTAACCACCACACCACCGTGCCGTCCCCTGAACTGTTCTGTGACACGTAAAATGATTATTGACGAAGATTTTAACAGACGCACTTTGTGTCTTGAACGAATGTGTGAGCGTGGAAATGAAAACGTGTGTGAGGATGTTTCTGTCGGTTCAATAAAAACAGAAAACAGTTTGATTCATTCACCAGATCTGTTCGTCACCGACACACACAGAGAAAGGCTGTGGTCCACACGCATGTTCAGAGGTCACTGAACACAACACGTCCAGATGTCACTGAACACAACACGTCCAAAGGTTAGTGAACACAACACGTCCAGATGTCGCTGAACACAACACATCCAAAGGTTAGTGAACACAACACGCCCAGATGTCGCTGAACACAACACATCCAAAGGTTAGTGAACACAACACGTCCAGATGTCACTGAACACAACACGTCCAAAGGTTAGTGAACACAACACGTCCAAAGGTTAGTGAACACAACACGTCCAGATGTCGCTGAACACAACACATCCAGATGTTGCTGAACACAACATGTCCAGATGTCACTGAACACAACACGTCCAAAGGTTAGTGAACACAACACATCCAGATGTTGCTGAACACAACATGTCCAGATGTCACTGAACACAACACGTCCAAAGGTTAGTGAACACAACACGTCCAGATGTCACTGAACACAACACATCCAAAGGTTACTGAACACAACACATCCAGATGTTGCTGAACACAACATGTCCAGATGTCACTGAACACAACACATCCAAAGGTTAGTGAACACAACACATCCAGATGTTGCTGAACACAACACGTCCAGATGTCACTGAACACAACACATCCAAAGGTTAGTGAACACAACACGTCCAGATGTTGCTGAACACAACATGTCCAGATGTCACTGAACACAACACGTCCAGATGTCACTGAACACAACACATCCAAAGGTTAGTGAACACAACACGTCCAAAGATTAGTGAACACAACACGTCCAGATGTCACTGAACACAACACATCCAAAGGTTAGTGAACACAACACGTCCAGATGTTGCTGAACACAACACATCCAAAGGTTAGTGAACACAACATGTCCAGATGTCACTGAACACAACACGCCCAAAGGTTAGTGAACACAACACGTCCAGATGTCACTGAACACAACACATCCAAAGGTTAGTGAACACAACACGTCCAGATGTCGCTGAACACAACACATCCAAAGGTTAGTGAACACAACACGTCCAGATGTCACTGAACACAACACATCCAAAGGTTAGTGAACACAACACGTCCAGATGTTGCTGAACACAACACGTCCAGATGTCACTGAACACAACACATCCAAAGGTTAGTGAACACAACATGTCCAGATGTCACTGAACACAACACGCCCAAAGGTTAGTGAACACAACACGTCCAGATGTCGCTGAACACAACACATCCAAAGGTTAGTGAACACAACACGTCCAGATGTCACTGAACACAACACGTCCAAAGGTTAGTGAACACAACACATCCAAAGGTTAGTGAACACAACACATCCAGATGTTGCTGAACACAACACGTCCAGATGTCACTGAACACAACACATCCAAAGGTTAGTGAACACAACATGTCCAGATGTCACTGAACACAACACGCCCAAAGGTTAGTGAACACAACACGTCCAGATGTCGCTGAACACAACACATCCAAAGGTTAGTGAACACAACACGTCCAGATGTCGCTGAACACAACACATCCAAAGGTTAGTGAACACAACACATCCAGATGTTGCTGAACACAACATGTCCAGATGTCACTGAACACAACACATCCAAAGGTTAGTGAACACAACACATCCAGATGTCACTGAACACAACACGTCCAGATGTCACTGAACACAACACATCCAAAGGTTAGTGAACACAACACGTCCAGATGTTGCTGAACACAACATGTCCAGATGTCACTGAACCCAACACGTCCAGATGTCACTGAACACAACACATCCAAAGGTTAGTGAACACAACACGTCCAAAGATTAGTGAACACAACACGTCCAGATGTCACTGAACACAACACATCCAAAGGTTAGTGAACACAACACGTCCAGATGTTGCTGAACACAACACATCCAAAGGTTAGTGAACACAACATGTCCAGATGTCACTGAACACAACACGCCCAAAGGTTAGTGAACACAACACGTCCAGATGTCACTGAACACAACACATCCAAAGGTTAGTGAACACAACACGTCCAGATGTCGCTGAACACAACACATCCAAAGGTTAGTGAACACAACACGTCCAGATGTTGCTGAACACAACATGTCCAGATGTCACTGAACCCAACACGTCCAGATGTCACTGAACACAACACATCCAAAGGTTAGTGAACACAACACGTCCAAAGATTAGTGAACACAACACGTCCAGATGTCACTGAACACAACACATCCAAAGGTTAGTGAACACAACACGTCCAGATGTTGCTGAACACAACACATCCAAAGGTTAGTGAACACAACATGTCCAGATGTCACTGAACACAACACGCCCAAAGGTTAGTGAACACAACACGTCCAGATGTCACTGAACACAACACATCCAAAGGTTAGTGAACACAACACGTCCAGATGTCGCTGAACACAACACATCCAAAGGTTAGTGAACACAACACGTCCAGATGTCACTGAACACAACACATCCAAAGGTTAGTGAACACAACACGTCCAGATGTTGCTGAACACAACACGTCCAGATGTCACTGAACACAACACATCCAAAGGTTAGTGAACACAACATGTCCAGATGTCACTGAACACAACACGCCCAAAGGTTAGTGAACACAACACGTCCAGATGTCGCTGAACACAACACATCCAAAGGTTAGTGAACACAACACGTCCAGATGTCACTGAACACAACACGTCCAAAGGTTAGTGAACACAACACATCCAAAGGTTAGTGAACACAACACGTCCAGATGTCGCTGAACACAACACATCCAAAGGTTAGTGAACACAACACATCCAGATGTTGCTGAACACAACACGTCCAGATGTCACTGAACACAACACATCCAAAGGTTAGTGAACACAACATGTCCAGATGTCACTGAACACAACACGCCCAAAGGTTAGTGAACACAACACGTCCAGATGTCGCTGAACACAACACATCCAAAGGTTAGTGAACACAACATGTCCAGATGTCACTGAACACAACACATCCAAAGGTTAGTGAACACAACACGTCCAGATGTCGCTGAACACAACACATCCAAAGGTTAGTGAACACAACACATCCAGATGTTGCTGAACACAACATGTCCAGATGTCACTGAACACAACACATCCAAAGGTTAGTGAACACAACACGTCCAGATGTTGCTGAACACAACACATCCAAAGGTTAGTGAACACAACACATCCAGATGTTGCTGAACACAACATGTCCAGATGTCAGTGAACACAACACATCCAAATGTTAGTGATCACAACACATCCAAAGATTAGTGAACACAACACGTCCAGATGTCACTGAACACAACACATCCAAAGGTTAGTGAACACAACACATCCAGATGTTGCTGAACACAACATGTCCAGATGTCACTGAACACAACACGTCCAGATGTCACTGAACACAACACATCCAAATGTTAGTGAACACAACACATCCAGATGTTGCTGAACACAACATGTCCAGATGTCACTGAACACAACACGTCCAAAGGTTAGTGAACACAACACGTCCAGATGTCACTGAACACAACACATCCAAAGGTTAGTGAACACAACACATCCAGATGTTGCTGAACACAACATGTCCAGATGTCAGTGAACACAACACATCCAAATGTTAGTGATCACAACACATCCAAAGATTAGTGAACACAACACGTCCAGATGTCACTGAACACAACACATCCAAAGGTTAGTGAACACAACACGTCCAGATGTTGCTGAACACAACACGTCCAGATGTCACTGAACACAACACGTCCAGATGTCACTGAACACAACACATCCAAATGTTAGTGAACACAACACATCCAAAGATTAGTGAACACAACACGTCCAGATGTCACTGAACACAACACATCCAAAGGTTAGTGAACACAACACGTCCAGATGTTGCTGAACACAACACATCCAAAGGTTAGTGAACACAACACGTCCAGATGTTGCTGAACACAACACGTCCAGATGTCACTGAACACAACACATCCAAAGGTTAGTGAACACAACATGTCCAGATGTCACTGAACACAACACGCCCAAAGGTTAGTGAACACAACACGCCCAGATGTCACTGAACACAACACATCCAAAGGTTAGTGAACACAACACGTCCAGATGTTGCTGAACACAACACGTCCAGATGTCACTGAACACAACACATCCAAAGGTTAGTGAACACAACATGTCCAGATGTCACTGAACACAACACGCCCAAAGGTTAGTGAACACAACACGTCCAGATGTCACTGAACACAACACGTCCAAAGGTTAGTGAACACAACACGTCCAGATGTTGCTGAACACAACACGTCCAGATGTCACTGAACACAACACATCCAAAGGTTAGTGAACACAACACGTCCAGATGTTGCTGAACACAACACGTCCAGATGTCACTGAACACAACACGTCCAAAGGTTAGTGAACACAACACATCCAAAGGTTAGTGAACACAACACATCCAAAGGTTAGTGAACACAACACGTCCAGATGTCACTGAACACAACACATCCAAAGGTTAGTGAACACAACACGTCCAGATGTTGCTGAACACAACACATCCAAAGGTTAGTGAACACAACACATCCAGATGTCACTGAACACAACACATCCAAAGGTTAGTGAACACAACACGTCCAGATGTCACTGAACACAACACATCCAAAGGTTAGTGAACACAACACGTCCAGATGTTACTGAACACAACACGTCCAGATGTCACTGAACACAACACATCCAAAGGTTAGTGAACACAACACGTCCAAAGGTTAGTGAACACAACACATCCAAAGGTTAGTGAACACAAAACATCCAAAGGTTAGTGAACACAACACGTCCAGATGTCACTGAACACAACACGTCCAAAGGTTAGTGAACACAACACATCCAAAGGTTAGTGAACACAAAACATCCAAAGGTTAGTGAACACAACACGTCCAGATGTCGCTGAACACAACACATCCAAAGGTTAGTGAACACAACACATCCAAAGGTTAGTGAACACAACACGTCCAGATGTCGCTGAACACAACACATCCAAAGGTTAGTGAACACAACACGTCCAGATGTCACTGAACACAACACGTCCAAAGGTTAGTGAACACAACACGTCCAGATGTCACTGAACACAACACATCCAAAGGTTAGTGAACACAACACATCCAGATGTTGCTGAACACAACATGTCCAGATGTCACTGAACACAACACATCCAAATGTTAGTGATCACAACACGTCCAGATGTTGCTGAACACAACACGTCCAAAGGTTAGTGAACACAACACGTCCAGATGTTGCTGAACACAACATGTCCAGATGTCAGTGAACACAACACGTCCAGATGTCACTGAACACAACACATCCAAAGGTTAGTGAACACAGCACGTCCAGATGTCACTGAACACAACACGTCCAAAGGTTAGTGAACACAACATGTCCAGATGTTGCTGAACACAACACGTCCAAAGGTTAGTGAACACAACATGTCCAGATGTTGCTGAACACAACACGTCCAAAGGTTAGTGAACACAACATGTCCAGATGTTGCTGAACACAACACGTCCAAAGGTTAGTGAACACAACACGTCCAGATGTTGCTGAACACAACATGTCCAGATGTCACTGAACACAACACATCCAAAGGTTAGTGAACACAACATGTCCAGATGTCAGTGAACACAACATGTCCAGATGTTGCTGAACACAACACGTCCAAAGGTTAGTGAACACAAAACGTCCAGATGTTGCTGAACACAACACGTCCAAAGGTTAGTGAACACAACATGTCCAGATGTTGCTGAACACAACACGTCCAAAGGTTAGTGATCACAACACGTCCAGATGTTGCTGAACACAACATGTCCAGATGTCACTGAACACAACACATCCAAAGGTTAGTGAACACAACATGTCCAGATGTTGCTGAACACAACACATCCAAAGGTTAGTGAACACAACACATCCAGATGTTGCTGAACACAACACATCCAAAGGTTAGTGAACGCAACACATCCAGATGTTGCTGAACACAACACGTCCAAAGGTTAGTGAACGCAACACATCCAGATGTTGCTGAACACAACACGTCCAAAGGTTAGTGAACACAACATGTCCAGATGTTGCTGAACACAACACGTCCAAAGGTTAGTGAACACAACATGTCCAGATGTCACTGAACACAACACATCCAAAGGTTAGTGAACACAACATGTCCAGATGTCAGTGAACACAACATGTCCAGATGTTGCTGAACACAACACGTCCAAAGGTTAGTGAACACAAAACGTCCAGATGTTGCTGAACACAACACGTCCAAAGGTTAGTGAACACAACATGTCCAGATGTTGCTGAACACAACACGTCCAAAGGTTAGTGATCACAACACGTCCAGATGTTGCTGAACACAACATGTCCAGATGTCACTGAACACAACACATCCAAAGGTTAGTGAACACAACATGTCCAGATGTTGCTGAACACAACACATCCAAAGGTTAGTGAACACAACACATCCAGATGTTGCTGAACACAACATGTCCAGATGTTGCTGAACACAACACGTCCAAAGGTTAGTGAACACAACATGTCCAGATGTCACTGAACACAACACGTCCAGATGTCACTGAACACAACACATCCAAAGGTTAGTGAACGCAACACGTCCAGATGTTGCTGAACACAACACGTCCAAAGGTTAGTGAACACAACATGTCCAGATGTCACTGAACACAACACGTCCAGATGTCACTGAACACAACACATCCAAATGTTAGTGAACACAACATGTCCAGATGTCACTGAACACAACACATCCAAATGTTACTGAACACAACATGTCCAGATGTCACTGAACACAACACATCCAAATGTTAGTGAACACAACATGTCCAGATGTTGCTGAACACAACACATCCAAAGGTTAGTGAACACAACACGTCCAGATGTTGCTGAACACAACACGTCCAGATGTCACTGAACACAACACATCCAAAGGTTAGTGAACGCAACACGTCCAGATGTTGCTGAACACAACACGTCCAAAGGTTAGTGAACACAACATGTCCAGATGTCAGTGAACACAACACGTCCAGATGTCACTGAACACAACACATCCAAAGGTTAGTGAACACAACACGTCCAGATGTCACTGAACACAACACATCCAAATGTTAGTGAACACAACATGTCCAGATGTTGCTGAACACAACACATCCAAAGGTTAGTGAACACAACACGTCCAGATGTTGCTGAACACAACACGTCCAGATGTCATTGAACACAACACATCCAAAGGTTAGTGAACACAACATGTCCAGATGTTGCTGAACACAACACATCCAAAGGTTAGTGAACACAACACGTCCAGATGTTGCTGAACACAACACGTCCAGATGTCACTGAACACAACACATCCAAAGGTTAGTGAACGCAACACGTCCAGATGTTGCTGAACACAACACGTCCAAAGGTTAGTGAACACAACATGTCCAGATGTTGCTGAACACAACACATCCAAAGGTTAGTGAACACAACACGTCCAGATGTTGCTGAACACAACACGTCCAGATGTCACTGAACACAACACATCCAAAGGTTAGTGAACGCAACACGTCCAGATGTTGCTGAACACAACACGTCCAAAGGTTAGTGAACACAACATGTCCAGATGTCAGTGAACACAACACGTCCAGATGTCACTGAACACAACACATCCAAAGGTTAGTGAACACAACACGTCCAGATGTCACTGAACACAACACATCCAAATGTTAGTGAACACAACATGTCCAGATGTTGCTGAACACAACACATCCAAAGGTTAGTGAACACAACACGTCCAGATGTTGCTGAACACAACACGTCCAGATGTCATTGAACACAACACATCCAAAGGTTAGTGAACACAACATGTCCAGATGTTGCTGAACACAACACATCCAAAGGTTAGTGAACACAACACGTCCAGATGTTGCTGAACACAACACGTCCAGATGTCACTGAACACAACACATCCAAAGGTTAGTGAACGCAACACGTCCAGATGTTGCTGAACACAACACGTCCAAAGGTTAGTGAACACAACATGTCCAGATGTCAGTGAACACAACACGTCCAGATGTCACTGAACACAACACATCCAAAGGTTAGTGAACAGAACACGTCCAGATGTCACTGAACACAACACATCCAAATGTTAGTGAACACAACATGTCCAGATGTTGCTGAACACAACACATCCAAAGGTTAGTGAACACAACACGTCCAGATGTTGCTGAACACAACACGTCCAGATGTCATTGAACACAACACATCCAAAGGTTAGTGAACACAACGCGTCCAGATGTTGCTGAACACAACACATCCAAAGGTTAGTGAACACAACACGTCCAGATGTTGCTGAACACAACACATCCAAAGGTTAATGAACACAACATGTCCAGATGTCAGTGAACACAACACGTCCAGATGTCACTGAACACAACACATCCAAAGGTTAGTGAACACAACACATCCAAAGGTTAGTGAACACAACACGTCCAGATGTCACTGAACATAACACATCCAAATGTTAGTGAACACAACACGTCCAGATGTCACTGAACACAACACATCCAAAGGTTAGTGAACACAACACGTCCAGATGTTGCTGAACACAACACATCCAAAGGTTAGTGAACACAACGCGTCCAGATGTCGCTGAACACAACACATCCAAAGGTTAGTGAACACAACACATCCAAAGGTTAGTGAGCACAACACATCCAAAGGTTAGTGAACACAACGCGTCCAGATGTCACTGAACACAACACATCCAAAGGTTAGTGAACACAACACATCCAAAGGTTAGTGAACACAACACGTCCAAAGGTTAGTGAACACAACACGTCCAGATGTCACTGAACACAACATGTCCAAAGGTTAGTGAACACAACACATCCAAAGGTTAGTGAACACAACACGTCCAGATGTTGCTGAACACAACATGTCCAGATGTCAGTGAACACAACACATCCAGATGTTACTGAACACAACACATCCAGATGTCACTGAACACAACACGTCCAGATGTTACTGAACACAACACGTCCAGATGTCAGTGAACACAGCATGTCCAGATGTCAGTGAATGTAACATGTCCAGAGGTCAGAGAATGCAACACGTTCATAGGTCAGTGAATGCAACACGATCAAATGTCGGTGAACGCAGTATGTCCAGTTGTCATGAATGCAGCATGTCCAGAGGTCAGTGAATGCAGCACGTGACTGCAGCATCTCCACCTGCTGCTGACAGAACTAAGAATAGATTCATGAGTCAGTCTGAACATCACAGTTACACCTCCGTCCACACACACCCCCGCCCTGGGGTCAGCTGTTGGTCACCATGGGAACAAACACACCCACATCAACAGGTGTGACACGCCTCATAGCTCACATAACAGACAGGAACTCAGACAGGACAAGAACACAGAGGGGGTGCGTTCAAGTACTTCAGTACACAGCTGAGGTATTTGTACTTTGTTGATAATTGTCGCAGAAATCATTTATTAGTGTTGTTAGTTTCCTTTGATTCTGACTTTATTTAACAGTTGTACTGAGGCCGGGCTTGTATCCCCCAGATCCAGAAGTGCCTGTAAGCAATAAACAGTCATCACTGAATCGACATCAGAGCTGTCGTGTCTTCGTTGGAGTCAACTAACTGTCAGCCGTAGTCCACCATCATCATCATCACAACACAGAGGCTGTCACTATTATCAGACGATATAAAAGAAGATTAACGGGGGCGTTATAAACTGTGAGGTTAATACAGTCCCCCGTCACACTAGCGTTAAGGTTAGCTCCACCCTCTTGTCCAAATATTCATTAATGCACTGTGACGCTCTACTCTGAAATGAGGGCGTTGTTCTCTAAAGTAACAGAGCGTTCTGTTGCTACATGAACTAATGAATGGTTAAATTAATCACACGTTCACTGCGCTCAGCGCTCTGCTGCTCCGACAGTCTGGCGTTCGTAATAATTGAATAGTACGTTGTAACTGCGCTCCGAATTTATGAACGCTCCGGTCTGTGTCTCAGTGTGCTGCGGCCCTCAGAGTGTGAACCTCCCTCCATCATAAATGACTTATTAGAGTTTTAAAAGTTTGATGTTTGAAAGTTGAAAGTTTTTCACTCTTGTCGCTTAAATAAAAGTTTATTTTATTTAAAATAAGATGTAAATTAGAAAATATCAGTATTTTAAGCTCAGAATTGGTGAGAATTGTTCTCTTTAAAAAGTTTTCAAGTCGACGGTCAAATTATGGTTTTATTATTTAAATTATAGTTTATTTTTTCTTTCTGAAACATTTGGACGCTGTGTTTTCAGTTTGGTGGTAAAATAGAATATAAAACCATGTAAGTCTGTAAGCCCCGCCCCCTGAGCTAGAATAAAAACATGTTTCACTCCAGTGTCACAAACATAATTTCACATGCCCCCCCCATGAGTAATGAACAGTCCCTAAATAGCACAGACTCTTCACAGACTCTTCACAGACTCTTCACAGACTCTTCACAGAGGGTCAGACTGAGTGAATATTTGCTTGCGTGTTTTCAGACTAATCAAACTGTTCAGCTCACTTCACACTCACCTTCTTCCCATAAGCAGCTCCCATTCTTCCCAGTCCTCTGCAGAAGCACTCCTTTCTCCTCGGCCTCCTCCTCCTCCTCCTCCTGCCACCTGGCAGCCTGGCAGCCTGAACTCAGGGATCAGTTAACCTTCGGAACTTCATAACAACAGAGACAGAACTGAGCAGAGACACATGAGACACATGAGACACATGAGACAGGAGGGACAGGAGGTCAGACAGTGTATGAGAGTGAGAGGAGGAAAAGGAGGAGGAGGGAGCAGCAGGGGGAGGAGCAGCAGGAGGAGGAGGCCTCCCAGCCACCTGTTCCTGCCTGACTCCCTGCTCTCAGCTGTGAGGAGTTAAGCTGCTGTGATTGGATTAATGTAATCACAGGAGACACTGAACTCAGCGTTAGCTTAGCTCAAGTTAGCAGCTTAGCCTCACATGTTAGCCTCATGCTCTGTTAGCTGAAGATGTAAGAAATTATTATCATGAAAACAAACATGAAACGGGGCGTCGGTGGCTTAGTGGACAGAGCAGGCGCCCCATGGACAAGGCTGTTGCCGCAGCGGCCCGGATTCGACTCCAGCCTGTGGCCCTTTGCTGCATGTCACTCCCTCTCTCTCTCTCTCTCTCTCTCTCTCTCTCCCTCACACTCATCTGTCCGATTGATTAAAGGCTTAAAACTGCCCAAAACATGTATAAACAAAACAAAGATGAAACATAATCAGGTTCATGAACAACAGTTTGTTTGATTCTGACGAGACTGAGCACCTGTTTCACCTGTGATGACATCACACTCAAGCTTTCCCTGACCTCATCTTCACTGAATCGTCTCACTCTCTCACCTCATTTTCACAGAGCACACAGAGCTCACAGAGCACACAGAGCTCACAGAGCTCACAGAGCACACAGAGCACACAGAGCTCACAGAGCACACAGAGCTCACAGAGCTCACAGAGCTCACAGAGCACACAGAGCTCACAGAGTACACAGAGCACACAGAGGACACAGAGCACACATAGTACACAGAGCACACAGAGCACACAGAGGACACAGAGCACACAGAGCACACAGAGCTCACAGAGCACACAGAGGACACAGAGCTCACAGAGCACACAGAGGACACAGAGGACACAGAGCTCACAGAGCACACAGAGCACACAGAGCACACAGAGGACACAGAGGACACAGAGCTCACAGAGCACACAGAGCACACAGAGCACAACGAGCACACAGAGCTCACAGAGCTCACAGAGCACACAGAGCACACAGAGCTCACAGAGCACACAGAGCTCACAGAGCACACAGAGCACACAGAGCTCACAGAGCACACAGAGCTCACAGAGCACACAGAGCTCACAGAGGACACAGAGCTCACAGAGCTCACAGAGCACACAGAGCACACAGAGCACACAGAGCTCACAGAGCACACAGAGCACACAGAGCACACAGAGCTCACAGAGCACACAGAGGACACAGAGGACACAGAGCTCACAGAGCACACAGAGCTCACAGAGCTCACAGAGCACACAGAGCACACAGAGCTCACAGAGCACACAGAGCACACAGAGCACACAGAGAACACAGAGGACACAGAGCACACAGAGCACACAGAGCTCACAGAGCACACAGAGCACACAGAGCACACAGAGGACACAGAGGACACAGAGCACACAGAGGACACAGAGCTCACAGAGCACACAGAGCACACAGAGCACACAGAGCTCACAGAGCTCACAGAGCACACAGAGCACACAGAGCACACAGAGCTCACAGAGCTCACAGAGCACACAGAGCTCACAGAGCACACAGAGCACACAGAGCACACAGAGCTCACAGAGCTCACAGAGCTCACAGAGCACACAGAGCACACAGAGCTCACAGAGCACACAGAGCACACAGAGCTCACAGAGCACACAGAGCTCACAGAGCTCACAGAGCTCACAGAGCTCACAGAGCACACAGAGCTCACAGAGCTCACAGAGCTCACAGAGCACACAGAGCTCACAGAGTACACAGAGCACACAGAGGACACAGAGCACACATAGTACACAGAGCACACAGAGCACACAGAGGACACAGAGCACACAGAGCACACAGAGCTCACAGAGCACACAGAGGACACAGAGCTCACAGAGCACACAGAGGACACAGAGGACACAGAGCTCACAGAGCACACAGAGCACACAGAGCACACAGAGGACACAGAGGACACAGAGCTCACAGAGCACACAGAGCACACAGAGCACACAGAGCACACAGAGCTCACAGAGCTCACAGAGCACACAGAGCACACAGAGCTCACAGAGCACACAGAGCTCACAGAGCACACAGAGCACACAGAGCTCACAGAGCACACAGAGCTCACAGAGCACACAGAGCTCACAGAGGACACAGAGCTCACAGAGCTCACAGAGCACACAGAGCACACAGAGCACACAGAGCTCACAGAGCACACAGAGCACACAGAGCACACAGAGCTCACAGAGCACACAGAGGACACAGAGGACACAGAGCTCACAGAGCACACAGAGCTCACAGAGCTCACAGAGCACACAGAGCACACAGAGCTCACAGAGCACACAGAGCACACAGAGCACACAGAGAACACAGAGGACACAGAGCACACAGAGCACACAGAGCTCACAGAGCACACAGAGCACACAGAGCACACAGAGGACACAGAGGACACAGAGCACACAGAGGACACAGAGCTCACAGAGCACACAGAGCACACAGAGCACACAGAGCTCACAGAGCTCACAGAGCACACAGAGCACACAGAGCACACAGAGCTCACAGAGCTCACAGAGCACACAGAGCTCACAGAGCACACAGAGCACACAGAGCACACAGAGCTCACAGAGCTCACAGAGCTCACAGAGCACACAGAGCACACAGAGCTCACAGAGCACACAGAGCACACAGAGCTCACAGAGCACACAGAGCTCACAGAGCTCACAGAGCTCACAGAGCACACAGAGCACACAGAGCTCACAGAGGACACAGAGCACACAGAGCTCACAGAGCACACAGAGCACAAAGAGCACACAGAGCTCACAGAGCACACAGAGGACACAGAGCTCACAGAGGACACAGAGGACACAGAGCACACAGAGCACACAGAGCTCACAGAGCACACAGAGCACACAGAGCACACAGAGCTCACAGAGCTCACAGAGCACACAGAGCACACAGAGCACACAGAGCTCACAGAGGACACAGAGCTCACAGAGCACACAGAGCACACAGAGCACACAGAGCACACAGAGCTCACAGAGCTCACAGAGCACACAGAGCACACAGAGCACACAGAGCTCACAGAGCACACAGAGCTCACAGAGCACACAGAGCACACAGAGCTCACAGAGCACACAGAGCTCACAGAGGACACAGAGCTCACAGAGCTCACAGAGCACACAGAGCACACAGAGCACACAGAGCTCACAGAGCACACAGAGCACACAGAGCACACAGAGCTCACAGAGCACACAGAGGACACAGAGCTCACAGAGCACACAGAGCACACAGAGCTCACAGAGCACACAGAGCACACAGAGCTCACAGAGCACACAGAGCACACAGAGCACACAGAGGACACAGAGCACACAGAGCACACAGAGCACACAGAGGACACAGAGGACACAGAGCACACAGAGGACACAGAGCTCACAGAGCACACAGAGCACACAGAGCACACAGAGCTCACAGAGCTCACAGAGCACACAGAGCACACAGAGCACACAGAGCTCACAGAGCTCACAGAGCACACAGAGCTCACACAGCACACAGAGCACACAGAGCACACAGAGGACACAGAGCACACAGAGCACACAGAGGACACAGAGGACACGGAGGACACAGAGCTCACAGAGCACACAGAGGACACGGAGGACACGGAGGACACGGAGGACACAGAGCTCACAGAGGACACAGAGGACACAGAGCACACAGAGCACACAGAGCACACAGAGGACACAGAGGACACAGAAGACACAGAGCACACAAAGCACACAGAGCACACAGAGGACACAGAGGACACGGAGGACACAGAGCTCACAGAGGACACAGAGGACACAGAGGACACAGAGCACACAAAGCACACAGAGCACACAGAGGACACAGAGCTTAAAGAGGAAACAGAGGACATAGAGAACACAGAGCACATAGAGCACACAGAGCACACAGAGCTTAAAGAGGAAACAGAGGACACAGAGCACACAGCGGACATAGAGGACACAGCTCACAGAGCACACAGAGGACACAGAGCACACAGAGCTCACAGAGTACACAGAGCACACAGAGGACACAGAGCACACATAGTACACAGAGCACACAGAGCACACAGAGTACACAGAGCACACAGAGGACACAGAGCACACAGAGTACACAGAGCTCACAGAGGACACAGAGCACACCGAGCACACAGAGTACACAGAGCACACAGAGGACACAGAGCACACAGAGCTCACAGAGGACACAGAGGACACAGAGGACATAGAGGACACACAGCTCACAGAGGACACAGAGGACACAGAGCACACAGAGGACACAGAGCACACAGAGTACATAGAGGACACAGCTCACAGAGCACACAGAGGACACAGAGCACACAGAGGACACAGAGCACACAGAGTACATAGAGGACACAGCTCACAGAGCACACAGAGGACACAGAGCACACAGAGGACACAGAGCACACAGAGTACATAGAGGACACAGCTCACAGAGCACACAGAGCACACATAGTACACAGAGCTCACAGAGCACACAGAGCACACAGAGCTCACAGAGGACACAGAGGACACAGAGGACACAAAGGACACAGAGCACACAAAGCACACAGAGCACACAGAGGACACAGAGCTCACAGAGGACACAGAGGACACAGAGGACAAACAGCTCACAGAGCTCACAGAGCACACAGAGCACACAGAGCACACAGAGCTCACAGAGGACACAGAGGACACAGAGCACACAACAGAGCTCAAAGAGCAGACAGAGCACACAGAGGACACAGAGCACACAGAGCTCACAGAGCACACAGAGGACAAAGAGCACACAGAGCACGCAGAGCTCACAGAGGACACAGAGCACACAGAGCACACAGAGCTCACAGAGGACACAGAGCACACAGAGGACACAGAGGACAAAGAGCACAAAGAGCATGCAGAGCTCACAGAGGACACAGAGCACACAGAGCACACAGAGCACACAGAGCTCACAGAGGACACAGAGCACACAGAGCACACAGAGGACACAGAGGACAAAGAGCACACAGAGCATGCAGAGCTCACAGAGGACACAGTTCATAGAGCACACAGAGCTCACAGAGGACACAGAGGACACAGAGCACACAGAGTACACAGAGTACACAGAGGACACAGAGGACAAAGAGGACACAGAGCTCACAGAGGACACAGAGGACACAGAGCACACAGAGCACACAGAGGACACAGAGCACACAGAGCTCACAGAGGACACAGAGGACACAGAGGACACAGAGCACACAGAGTACACAGAGCACACAGAGGACACAGAGGACACAGAGCTCACAGAGGACACAGAGCACACAGAGGACACAGAGCATACAAAGGACACAGAGCACACAGAGCACACAGAGTACACAGAGCACACAGAGGACACACAGGACACAGAGCACACAGAGCTCACAGAGCTCACAGAGGACACAGAGCACACAGAGCACACAGAGGACACAGAGCATACAAAGGACACAGAGCACACAGAGCACACAGAGGACACAGAGCACACAGAGGACACAGAGCACACAGAGCACACAGAGGGCACAGAGGACACAGAGCACACAGAGCTCACAGAGCACACAGAGCACACAGAGGACACAGAGCTTAAAGAGGAAACAGAGGACACAGAGCACACAGCGGACATAGAGAACACAGAGCACATAGAGCACACAGAGCACACAGAGGACATAGAGCTTAAAGAGGAAACAGAGGACACAGAGCACACAGCGGACATAGAGGACACAGAGCACACAGCGGACATAGAGGACACAGAGCACACAGAGGACACAGAGCACACAGAGGACACAGAGGGCACAGAGCACACAAAGCACACAGAGCACACAGAGGACACAGAGCTCACAGAGGACACAGAGGACACAAAGGACACAGAGCACACAAAGCACACAGAGCACACAGAGGACACAGAGGACAAACAGCTCACACAGCTCATAGAGCACACAGAGGACACAGAGCACACAGAGCTCACAGAGGACACAGAGGACACAGAGCACACAACAGAGCTCAAAGAGCAGACAGAGCACACAGAGTACACAGAGCACACAAAGGACACAGAGCACACAGAGGACACAGAGGACACAGAGCACACAACAGAGCTCAAAGAGCAGACAGAGCACACAGAGGACACAGAGAACACAGAGCTCACAGAGCACACAGAGGACAAAGAGCACACAGAGCACACAGAGCTCACAGAGGACACAGAGCACACAGAGCACACAGAGCACACAGAGGACACAGAGCACACAGAGCACACAGAGCTCACAGAGGACACAGTTCATAGAGCACACAGAGCTCACAGAGGACAAAGAGCACACAGAGCACGCAGAGCTCACAGAGGACACAGAGCACACAGAGCACACAGAGGGCACAGAGCACACAGAGCACACAGAGCATGCAGAGCTCACAGAGGACACAGTTCATAGAGCACACAGAGCTCACAGAGGACACAGAGGACACAGAGCACACAGAGCACACAGAGCTCACAGAGGACACAGAGCACACAGAGGACACAGAGCACACAGAGGACACAGAGGACACAGAGTACACAGCGGACACAGACGACACAGAGGACATAGAGGACACAGAGGTTACAGAGTACACAGAGCACACAGAGGACACAGAGCACACAGAGGACACAGAGGACACAGACCACACGGAGGACACAGACCATACAGAGGACACAGACCACACAGAGGACACAGCGGACACAGACCACACAGCGGACACAGACCACACAGAGGACACAAACCACACAGAGGATACAGCGGACACAGAGGACATAGCGGACAAAGACCACACAGAGGACATAGAGGACACAGAGCACACAGAGCCTGTGTCAGCGTGGGGTTCCTCCAGGTGCTCTGACATGTTCTCCCCGTGTCAGCGTGGGTTTCCTCCAGGTGCTCTGACGTGTTCTCCTCGTGTCAGCTTGGGTTTCCTCCAGGTGCTCTGACATGTTCTCCCCGTGTCAGCGTGGGTTTCCTCCAGGTGCCCTGACATGTTCTCCCCGTGTCAGCGTGGGTTTCCTCCAGGTGCTCTGACATGTTCTCCCCGTGTCAGCGTGGGTTTCCTCCAGGTGCCCTGACATGTTCTCCCCGTGTCAGCGTGGGTTTCCTCCAGGTGCTCTGACATGTTCTCCCCGTGTCAGCTTGGGTTTCCTCCAGGTGCTCTGACATGTTCTCCCCGTGTCAGCTTGGGTTTCCTCCAGGTGCTCTGACATGTTTTCCCTGTGTCAGCGTGGGTTTCCTCCAGGTGCTCTGACATGTTCTCCCTGTGTCAGCGTGGGGTTTCCTCCAGGTGCTCTGACATGTTGTCCCTGTGTCAGCGTGGGTTTCCTCCAGGTGCTCTGACATGTTCTCCCCGTGTCAGCGTGGGTTTCCTCCAGGTGCTCCGACATGTTCTCCCCGTGTCAGCGTGGGTTTCCTCCAGGTACTCTGACATGTTCTCCCCGTGTCAGCTTGGGTTTCCTCCAGGTGCTCCGACATGTTGTCCCCGTGTCAGCGTGGGTTTCCTCCAGGTACTCTGACATGTTCTCCCCGTGTCAGCTTGGGTTTCCTCCAGGTGCTCCGACATGTTCTCCCCGTGTCAGCGTGGGTTTCCTCCAGGTGCTCCGACATGTTCTCCCCGTGTCAGCGTGGGTTTCCTCCAGGTGCTCTGACATGTTCTCCCCGTGTCAGCGTGGGTTTCCTCCAGGTGCTCTGACATGTTCTCCTCGTGTCAGCTTGGGTTTCCTCCAGGTGCTCTGACATGTTCTCCTCGTGTCAGCTTGGGTTTCCTCCAGGTGCTCTGACATGTTCTCCCCGTGTCAGCGTGGGTTTCCTCCAGGTGCTCTGACATGTTCTCCCCATGTCAGCGTGGGTTTCCTCCAGGTGCTCCGACATGTTCTCCCCGTGTCAGCGTGGGTTTCCTCCAGGTACTCTGACATGTTCTCCTCGTGTCAGCTTGGGTTTCCTCCAGGTGCTCTGACATGTTCTCCCTGTGTCAGCTTGGGTTTCCTCCAGGTGCTCTGACATGTTCTCCCCGTGTCAGCGTGGGGTTTCCTCCAGGTGCTCTGACATGTTGTCCCTGTGTCAGCGTGGGTTTCCTCCAGGTACTCTGACATGTTCTCCTCGTGTCAGCTTGGGTTTCCTCCAGGTGCTCTGACATGTTGTCCCTGTGTCAGCGTGGGTTTCCTCCAGGTACTCTGACATGTTCTCCCCGTGTCAGCTTGGGTTTCCTCCAGGTGCTCTGACATGTTCTCCCTGTGTCAGCGTGGGTTTCCTCCAGGTGCTCTGACATGTTCTACTCGTGTCAGCGTGGGTTTCCTCCAGGTGCTCTGACATGTTCTCCCTGTGTCAGCGTGGGTTTCCTCCAGGTGCTCTGACATGTTCTCCCCGTGTCAGCGTGGGTTTCCTCCAGGTGCTCTGACATGTTCTCCCTGTCTCAGCGTGGGTTTCCTCCAGGTGCTCTGACATGTTCTCCTCGTGTCAGCTTGGGTTTCCTCCAGGTGCTCTGACATGTTCTCCCTGTGTCAGCGTGGGTTTCCTCCAGGTGCTCTGACATGTTCTCCCCGTGTCAGCGTGGGGTTTCCTCCAGGTGCTCTGACATGTTCTCCCCGTGTCAGCGTGGGTTTCCTCCAGGTGCTCTGACATGTTCTCCCCATGTCAGCGTGGGTTTCCTCCAGGTGCTCTGACATGTTCTCCCTGTGTCAGCGTGGGTTTCCTCCAGGTGCTCTGACATGTTCTCCCTGTGTCAGCGTGGGTTTCCTCCAGGTGCTCTGACATGTTCTCCCCGTGTCAGCGTGGGTTTCCTCCAGGTACTCTGACATGTTCTCCTCGTGTCAGCTTGGGTTTCCTCCAGGTGCTCTGACATGTTCTCCCTGTGTCAGCTTGGGTTTCCTCCAGGTGCTCTGACATGTTCTCCCCGTGTCAGCGTGGGTTTCCTCCAGGTGCCCTGACATGTTCTCCCCGTGTCAGCGTGGGTTTCCTCCAGGTGCTCTGACATGTTCTCCCCGTGTCAGCTTGGGTTTCCTCCAGGTGCTCTGACATGTTCTCCCCGTGTCAGCTTGGGTTTCCTCCAGGTGCTCTGACATGTTTTCCCTGTGTCAGCGTGGGTTTCCTCCAGGTGCTCTGACATGTTCTCCCTGTGTCAGCGTGGGGTTTCCTCCAGGTGCTCCGACATGTTCTCCCTGTGTCAGCGTGGGTTTCCTCCAGGTGCTCTGACATGTTCTCCCCGTGTCAGCGTGGGTTTCCTCCAGGTGCTCCGACATGTTCTCCCTGTGTCAGCGTGGGTTTCCTCCAGGTGCTCTGACATGTTCTCCTCGTGTCAGCTTGGGTTTCCTCCAGGTGCTCTGACATGTTCTCCTCGTGTCAGCTTGGGTTTCCTCCAGGTGCTCTGACATGTTCTCCCCGTGTCAGCGTGGAGTTTCCTCCAGGTGCTCTGACATGTTCTCCCTGTGTCAGCGTGGGTTTCCTCCAGGTGCTCTGACATGTTCTCCCCATGTCAGCGTGGGTTTCCTCCAGGTGCTCCGACATGTTCTCCCCGTGTCAGCGTGGGTTTCCTCCAGGTACTCTGACATGTTCTCCTCGTGTCAGCTTGGGTTTCCTCCAGGTGCTCTGACATGTTCTCCCTGTGTCAGCTTGGGTTTCCTCCAGGTGCTCTGACATGTTCTCCCTGTGTCAGCGTGGGGTTTCCTCCAGGTGCTCTGACATGTTGTCCCTGTGTCAGCGTGGGTTTCCTCCAGGTACTCTGACATGTTCTCCTCGTGTCAGCTTGGGTTTCCTCCAGGTGCTCTGACATGTTGTCCCTGTGTCAGCGTGGGTTTCCTCCAGGTACTCTGACATGTTCTCCCCGTGTCAGCTTGGGTTTCCTCCAGGTGCTCTGACATGTTCTCCCTGTGTCAGCGTGGGTTTCCTCCAGGTGCTCTGACATGTTCTACTCGTGTCAGCGTGGGTTTCCTCCAGGTGCTCTGACATGTTCTCCCTGTGTCAGCGTGGGTTTCCTCCAGGTGCTCTGACATGTTCTCCCCGTGTCAGCGTGGGTTTCCTCCAGGTGCTCTGACATGTTCTCCCTGTCTCAGCGTGGGTTTCCTCCAGGTGCTCTGACATGTTCTCCTCGTGTCAGCTTGGGTTTCCTCCAGGTGCTCTGACATGTTCTCCCTGTGTCAGCGTGGGTTTCCTCCAGGTGCTCTGACATGTTCTCCCCGTGTCAGCGTGGGGTTTCCTCCAGGTGCTCTGACATGTTCTCCCCGTGTCAGCGTGGGTTTCCTCCAGGTGCTCTGACATGTTCTCCCCATGTCAGCGTGGGTTTCCTCCAGGTGCTCTGACATGTTCTCCCTGTGTCAGCGTGGGTTTCCTCCAGGTGCTCTGACATGTTCTCCCTGTGTCAGCGTGGGTTTCCTCCAGGTGCTCTGACATGTTCTCCCCGTGTCAGCGTGGGTTTCCTCCAGGTACTCTGACATGTTCTCCTCGTGTCAGCTTGGGTTTCCTCCAGGTGCTCTGACATGTTCTCCCTGTGTCAGCTTGGGTTTCCTCCAGGTGCTCTGACATGTTCTCCCCGTGTCAGCGTGGGGTTTCCTCCAGGTGCTCCGACATGTTGTCCCTGTGTCAGCGTGGGTTTCCTCCAGGTGCTCTGACATGTTCTCCCCGTGTCAGCTTGGGTTTCCTCCAGGTGCTCTGACATGTTCTCCCTGTGTCAGCGTGGGTTTCCTCCAGGTGCTCTGACATGTTCTTCCCGTGTCAGCGTGGGTTTCCTCCAGGTGCTCTGACATGTTCTACTCGTGTCAGCGTGGGTTTCCTCCAGGTGCTCTGACATGTTCTCCCTGTGTCAGCGTGGGTTTCCTCCTGGTGCTCCAGCTTCCTCCCACAGTCCAAAGACATGCAGGTTAATTGATAATTCTAAATGTCCAGGGTGAACCCTGCCTCTCGCCCAGTGTCAGCTGCCAGAAATGTCAGTAGCCATGTTTCCATCAGCCTGTTTAGATGCGCATGTAGAAGTATTGCATTGGAAAATCATGATGGAAACATCAAAATTCGAAGTCAAATCCCCTGATTCGCACAAACTAAAATACGCTTGCTTTAGCCGGGTTTTGGTTGCTTCGAAAAAATGTTGATTTGCAAAACGGGGGATGGAAACAGTTATGTTCGAATTAAGTCTGACGTAGCACACCTCTCTCCATGGTGATAGGTACACTGTGGGTTGAGAAGGCGGTAATGCATTTACAAGCTGGTTGCCACCCGCAGAAAACGTAGGAGAAGAATCATGCGGGACTTGTTTTGTTTCCGGTTCTGAGGAAAGTTTTCACCAAAGTCCGTACATTTAATAGAAACACACAGGATTCATATTTCTTTTAATGCACGTTTCCCAATGATTCAAATCACTTTTGGATGGAAACACAGCCAGTGTGGAGAGGTGGAAACAGTCAAACATGTCATCTTAAAATGCAACATATACACTGAGCAAAGGAGAAAACTATATAGAGATCTGTTGGACAGTGGGGAAGCAAAATTTAATGTCAACCATTCTAGCCAAAGGAGACCTGGAGAGAACAAACAAACTGGTGGGATTTCTGTACAAGATGATCTAAGGAAATGACGACTTCTAACTGAGGGGGGCAGCAATACGCCGATGCTGCGTCAAGCCTGCCATACCAAAAGAAGAAGAAGAAGCAGAACCCGTCAACCGGAAACACACCGCCCGCACTTCCTGTGTCTGTCAACACACACGTGTGTATGTGAGTGAAGACGAAACGACAGAGAATCTCCACAGAATCCGTTTAGAAGTGTCCACAGTCCGCCATGTTGGAGCAGCTGGGTCTGATCGGGACGATCCGGGACGAGGACGAGAGCCCGGAGGAACCCGACACCGAGTCCGAGCAGGAGGTGAGTCAGGCCGGCCACACAGCTCAGACTGTCCCCGGCTGATGGTGAACCAGGGCCCGGCCTGAAAACCGTACATTTACCGCTGATTGATCGGAAGGTTCAGGACGAGTTTAACTCACGTGTATAAGTACAAACTACAGACAGAGGTGGCGACGAACACTGGATTTATTTGAACATTTAAATCAAACTACAGGTTATATTATTTTAAACAGAATGAAAATCTTGTGTCGAAACATTTGAACATGAACTTCGGTCAGTGAGACGTAAAGAGAGAGACACACTCAGTGTGGTTTATAATGATGGACACGGACTGTGGTGCAGATTCACTCTGTGTGTGTCTGTACCTGCTCTGCTTTAATATGATGTGTTAATATATGTTCACTCTGTGTGTGTGGAGATGTTTCATCCTCAGACTGAGCTCAGTCAGGTTTTTATCTGCACCCTGTTTGTGAGAGCACCTTACTGACTTGTGTCTTTTTATATAAACCTATGTAATAATAATTATAATGATGTAGGGCTGAGTATTTCTTGTCCATATAAATATATATATTTGTTAATTATATGAGATGGTTGTCATGAAAATCCCAGTAAATACTCTGATGTGTTTTTATTAAAATATAAACTCTAATTCTTCAGTTTGAGATTGAATCAGATCATTGTAATGTTTTTATTTCATCTGACAGTGATGTGTGTGTGTGTGTGTGTGTGTGTGTGTGTGTGTGTGTGTGTGTGTTTGTTCCAGGATGAGCCGATTGTCCTGAACAGGAAGAAGAAGTTTGGGAGTCGCGGGGCAAAAGACTTCAACGCTGACTTTGAGTTTGGAGAGAGAGACGGACTGATCCATGATGAGGACTGGGCGATGGCTGACATCATGAAACAGCTGAAGAACAAGGTAGAACGCTGAGATTATACTGTGTCACCCGTAACGTTTCCATGACATCATGACATGACTTTATAAATCCCTGTAAACATGTCAGTGTGAGTCCTGCAGTGAATGTGTCACAGTGGGACTAACACACCCAGATCATGTGACTCCTGCATGTATACAGTCAATCAGACCTTCTCCTGCTGTGTTTTGGTCCTCCTGTAGGGTTCTCCTGCTGTGTTTTGGTCCTCCTGTAGGGTTCTCCTGCTATGTTTTGGTCCTACTGTAGGGTTCTCCTGCTGTGTTTTGGTCCCCCTGTAGGGTTCTCCTGCTATGTTTTGGTCCTACTGTAGGGTTCTCCTGCTGTGTTTTGGTCCTCCTGTAGGGTTCTCCTGCTGTGTTTCTTGTTCCCATAGGGTTCTCCTGCTGTGTTTTGGTCCTCCTGTAGGGTTCTCCTGCTATGTTTTGGTCCTCCTGTAGGGTTCTCCTGCTGTGTTTTTTGTTCCCATAGGGTTCTCCTGCTGTGTTTTGGTCCCGTAGGGTTCTCCTGCTGTGTTTTGGTCCCGTATAGGGCTGTCAAAATTGCTCAGAAATGACGTTTGAATATTCCTTATACAAATAACACATAGGTTTGAACCATTGGAATATTTTTATTTTTGCTTTATGTCCACAAGAGGGCAAACTAATAAAAGGAAACATACTTGTATATGTATTAATACAAGGAAACATAACTACCTGTACGTATTTTTATTTCAACATAAACGTCTTTGAAAACATTTACATACCTACACATTAAAACACATAAAACAATTATCTATAACATTACGTTATAAACGACCGCGAACTTCTCGCTCGCCCCCCCTCTCTGACCCGTGGTCACACCGCCCGCGGAAGCGCTGCGAATAGCCTCGAAGTACCGGACCGTGACCAGCTTGCGCCCTGCAGCGATCGTTTCGGCGTCTGGTCTATTTTCTGCACGAGCCGCAAGCGAATGTGTCAAGCCGGGTGACGGAGACAACAGCTGGGAGCCGAACCGCTTGTTGACTCAGCTGGAGAAATGCGTGTCTGATGCCAACGCCCACTCATAAAGAGGACAGCTGCAGTGGTGTTTTTTTTGCCTCTCCACAATTGAATGTCAATTTTCACATTCGAAGGTCCATTTTTTTTCAAATTCGAATTTAAATTCGAGTTTAGAATATTTGTTGACAGCCCTAGTCCTGTAGGGTTCTCCTGCTGTGTTTTGGTCCTGTAGGGTTCTCCTGCTGTGTTTTGTGACTGTGTTCTGTGTTTACAGAGAACCGCGACCACTCTGGACCAAAAAATTGAGAAAATCAGAAAGAAGAGGAAGGCTGAGGTGAGTCTGCTGTGACGTTCTACTTCCTGCCTGGTCAAGTTCCACTTCCTGTGTTTAAGGTGGATGTGTTTTGTTGTGCAGGAGAAATCAGCTCAGAGTGACACCGCTGAAGGTTCTGCAGGGAAGAACCAGGAGGAGGAGGATGAAGAGCAGGATGAAGAGCAGGATGTGAAGCCTGATGTGGCAGAGGCTGATGGAGCCAGTGATGATGATGAGGAGCAGGAGGATGATGAAGAGGAAGATGAGTTTGATTCGAGTGATGAAGAGATTCTGACCAAATCAGGTGAGTCCATCAGAGGCTTTTATTTTTTATTTCTGATAGGAAGTCGAAACATTTGAATTATTTCAGTTATTTTAATTCAGATATTTAAAAAACAAATTAGGAAATCAGTTATTAGTAAATCAGTAATAATGAATTTATTGATAATAAATGATAAACAATAATCAGTCCAGGTAAACAAACATCAGCTCTGAACACAAAACTAAACTTTATTTAATTTCCATGTTAAAAATGTAGAAAAAAAACAAAAAAGAAGAAAAAAGTTTGACATAACTTCAGTGTTTTATTTTGATGGTTGACTTCCTGTTTCCTGTCAGACACCCTGAGAGACAAAGAACGACGGGGGAAGAAGAGGAAGGTGGGAGAGGAGGTGAGGAGGCGGAGTTGATGATGTCAGGTTCATCAGCAGTTTGACATGGGTTGCCATGGTAACAGCTGTGTGTTTTTTCAGGTTGCGGAGTCGTTCTACGAAGACGCGTCTCAGTACGACGATCAGCTGACCTTCGATGACATGAACCTGTCCCGCCCCCTCCTCAAGGTAAACCTTCAGTTCCCCCCCCCCCCCCCCCCCCCCGGTCTTGGTTGTAGTTTGTAACTTCCTGTTGTGACCCTGCAGGCCATCACAGCTCTGGGCTTCAAGCAGCCGACTCCCATCCAGAAGGCCTGTGTTCCTGTGGGCCTGCTGGGCAGAGACCTGTGCGCCTGCGCTGCCACTGGGACAGGTAAGGCTGGTTTACTGGGGACCACTTCATCATACTGGGAAGAACCACAGAGGTTCATGAATATATTCCTTTGTCTCCTCAGGGAAGACGGCAGCCTTCATGCTGCCGGTGTTGGAGCGTTTGGTTTATAAGCCCAGGACATCCCAGGTTACCCGGGTCTTGGTTCTCGTTCCTACCAGAGAGTTGGGGATCCAGGTTCACTCTGTGGCCCGTCAGCTCGCCCAGTTCACCTCCATCACCACCTGCCTGGCTGTCGGTATGACTGCTTCCTGTTTCCTGTTAACTGACAGTTTACTGACGGACTGGAACTCTGGACTCAGTCTGACTCAGGTAACCTGGCTTGTTGTGTGTGTTCAGGTGGGTTGGACTTGAAGTCTCAGGAGGCGGCATTGAGGGCGGGGCCAGATGTTCTCATAGCTACACCTGGTCGGCTGATTGATCACCTTCACAACACGCCAAGCTTTGAGCTGACTCACATTGAAATCCTGATCCTGGACGAGGCTGACAGGTAAACACTGACTCCTGTCATCATGGAGGGGTCAGCTGTGACACAGTGACTCACCTGTGAGATTCTGTTCCCGTGTTTCCCTCTCAGGATGTTGGACGAGTACTTTGAGGAGCAGATGAAGGAGATCATCAGGTTGTGTTCCTACAACAGACAGACCATGCTGTTCTCCGCCACCATGACTGAGGAGGTGTGTGTCATGTGCCCCATGTGTGTGAGAGTGTGTCATGTGCCCCAGGTGTTTGAGAGTGTGTCATGTAACCCTGTCTCCAGGTGTTTGAGAGTGTGTCATGTAACCCTGTCTCCAGGTGTTTGAGAGTGTGTCATGTAACCCTGTCTCCAGGTGTGTGAGAGTGTGTCATGTAACCCTGTCTCCAGGTGTTTGAGAGTGTGTCATGTGACCATGTCTCCAGGTGTGTGAGAGTGTGTCATGTAACCCTGTCTCCAGGTGTTTGAGAGTGTGTCATGTGACCATGTCTCCAGGTGTGTGAGAGTGTGTCATGTGCCCATGTCTCCAGGTGTGTGAGAGTGTGTCATGTAACCATGTCTCCAGGTGTGTGAGAGTGTGTCATGTAACCATGTCTCCAGGTGTTTGAGAGTGTGTCATGTAACCCTGTCTCCAGGTGTTTGAGAGTGTGTCATGTAACCCTGTCTCCAGGTGTTTGAGAGTGTGTCATGTAACCCTGTCTCCAGGTGTTTGAGAGTGTGTCATGTAACCATGTCTCCAGGTGTGTGAGAGTGTGTCATGTAACCATGTCTCCAGGTGTTTGAGAGTGTGTCATGTAACCCTGTCTCCAGGTGTTTGAGAGTGTGTCATGTAACCATGTCTCCAGGTGTTTGAGAGTGTGTCATGTAACCATGTCTCCAGGTGTTTGAGAGTGTGTCATGTAACCCTGTCTCCAGGTGTTTGAGAGTGTGTCATGTAACCCTGTCTCCAGGTGTTTGAGAGTGTGTCATGTGACCATGTCTCCAGGTGTGTGAGAGTGTGTCATGTAACCATGTCTCCAGGTGTTTGAGAGTGTGTCATGTAACCCTGTCTCCAGGTGTTTGAGAGTGTGTCATGTAACCATGTCTCCAGGTGTGTGAGAGTGTGTCATGTGCCCATGTCTCCAGGTGTGTGAGAGTGTGTCATGTAACCATGTCTCCAGGTGTGTGAGAGTGTGTCATGTAACCATGTCTCCAGGTGTTTGAGAGTGTGTCATGTAACCATGTCTCCAGGTGTTTGAGAGTGTGTCATGTAACCCTGTCTCCAGGTGTTTGAGAGTGTGTCATGTGACCATGTCTCCAGGTGTTTGAGAGTGTGTCATGTAACCATGTCTCCAGGTGTGTGAGAGTGTGTCATGTAACCCTGTCTCCAGGTGTTTGAGAGTGTGTCATGTAACCATGTCTCCAGGTGTGTGAGAGTGTGTCATGTGACCATGTCTCCAGGTGTTTGAGAGTGTGTCATGTGACCATGTCTCCAGGTGTTTGAGAGTGTGTCATGTGACCATGTCTCCAGGTGTGTGAGAGTGTGTCATGTAACCCTGTCTCCAGGTGTTTGAGAGTGTGTCATGTAACCATGTCTCCAGGTGTGTGAGAGTGTGTCATGTGCCCATGTCTCCAGGTGTGTGAGAGTGTGTCATGTGACCATGTCTCCAGGTGTTTGAGAGTGTGTCATGTGACCATGTCTCCAGGTGTTTGAGAGTGTGTCATGTGACCATGTCTCCAGGTGTGTGAGAGTGTGTCTTGTGACCATGTCTCCAGGTGTTTGAGAGTGTGTCATGTGACCATGTCTCCAGGTGTGTGAGAGTGTGTCATGTGACCATGTCTCCAGGTGTTTGAGAGTGTGTCATGTGACCCTGTCTCCAGGTGTTTGAGAGTGTGTCATGTAACCCTGTCTCCAGGTGTTTGAGAGTGTGTCATGTAACCCTGTCTCCAGGTGTTTGAGAGTGTGTCATGTAACCATGTCTCCAGGTGTGTGAGAGTGTGTCATGTAACCATGTCTCCAGGTGTTTGAGAGTGTGTCATGTAACCCTGTCTCCAGGTGTTTGAGAGTGTGTCATGTGACCATGTCTCCAGGTGTTTGAGAGTGTGTCATGTAACCATGTCTCCAGGTGTTTGAGAGTGTGTCATGTGACCATGTCTCCAGGTGTTTGAGAGTGTGTCATATGACCATGTCTCCAGGTGTTTGAGAGTGTGTCATGTAACCATGTCTCCAGGTGTTTGAGAGTGTGTCATGTAACCCTGTCTCCAGGTGTTTGAGAGTGTGTCATGTGACCATGTCTCCAGGTGTTTGAGAGTGTGTCATGTAACCATGTCTCCAGGTGTGTGAGAGTGTGTCATGTAACCCTGTCTCCAGGTGTTTGAGAGTGTGTCATGTAACCATGTCTCCAGGTGTGTGAGAGTGTGTCATGTGACCATGTCTCCAGGTGTTTGAGAGTGTGTCATGTGACCATGTCTCCAGGTGTTTGAGAGTGTGTCATGTGACCATGTCTCCAGGTGTGTGAGAGTGTGTCATGTAACCCTGTCTCCAGGTGTTTGAGAGTGTGTCATGTAACCATGTCTCCAGGTGTGTGAGAGTGTGTCATGTGCCCATGTCTCCAGGTGTGTGAGAGTGTGTCATGTGACCATGTCTCCAGGTGTTTGAGAGTGTGTCATGTGACCATGTCTCCAGGTGTTTGAGAGTGTGTCATGTGACCATGTCTCCAGGTGTGTGAGAGTGTGTCTTGTGACCATGTCTCCAGGTGTTTGAGAGTGTGTCATGTGACCATGTCTCCAGGTGTGTGAGAGTGTGTCATGTGACCATGTCTCCAGGTGTTTGAGAGTGTGTCATGTGACCCTGTCTCCAGGTGTTTGAGAGTGTGTCATGTAACCCTGTCTCCAGGTGTTTGAGAGTGTGTCATGTAACCCTGTCTCCAGGTGTTTGAGAGTGTGTCATGTAACCATGTCTCCAGGTGTGTGAGAGTGTGTCATGTAACCATGTCTCCAGGTGTGTGAGAGTGTGTCATGTAACCCTGTCTCCAGGTGTTTGAGAGTGTGTCATGTAACCCTGTCTCCAGGTGTTTGAGAGTGTGTCATGTAACCATGTCTCCAGGTGTGTGAGAGTGTGTCATGTAACCATGTCTCCAGGTGTTTGAGAGTGTGTCATGTGACCATGTCTCCAGGTGTTTGAGAGTGTGTCATGTAACCATGTCTCCAGGTGTTTGAGAGTGTGTCATGTGACCATGTCTCCAGGTGTTTGAGAGTGTGTCATATGACCATGTCTCCAGGTGAAGGATCTGGCGGCGGTCTCGTTGAAGCAGCCAATCAGGATCTTTGTTAACAGTAACACTGATGTCGCTCCTTTTCTGCGACAAGAGTTTGTCCGAATCCGACAAAACAGAGAGGGAGACCGAGAGGCCGTGGTGGCAGGTAGGTACTGATAGCCCTGCACAACCAACACTAACACTGTGGTTCTGTATGTACTGACACTGTGTTTTGTCAGCTCTACTGACTCGGACGTTCCAGGATCACGTGATGTGTTTCACTCAGACGAGGAAACAGGCTCACAGACTGCACATCCTACTGGGACTGATGGGACTGAAGGTCGGAGAACTGCATGGAGAACTGAGCCAGAACCAGAGACTGGAGAACCTCAGGTACACAGACAGAACCAGAGACCGGAGAACCTCAGGTAGACTGGAGAACCTCAGGTACACAGACAGAACCAGAGACTGGAGAAGCTCAGGTACACACACAGAACCAGAGACTGGAGAACCTCAGGTAGACTGGAGAACCTCAGGTACACAGACAGAACCAGAGACTGGAGAACCTCAGGTAGACTGGAGAACCTCAGGTACACAGACAGAACCAGAGACTGGAGAACCTAAGGTAGACTGGAGAACCTCAGGTACACAGACAGAACCAGAGGCTGGAGAAGCTCAGGTACACACACACAGAACCAGAGACTGGAGAACCTCAGGTACATAGACAGAAGCAGAGACTGGAGAACCTCAGGTACACAGACAGAAGCAGAGACTGGAGAACCTCAGGTAGACTGGAGAACCTCAGGTACACAGACAGAACCAGAGACTGGAGAACCTAAGGTAGACTGGAGAAGCTCAGGTACACACACAGAACCAGAGACTGGAGAACCTCAGGTACACAGACAGAACCAGAGACCGGAGAACCTCAGGTAGACTGGAGAACCTCAGGTACACAGACAGAACCAGAGACTGGAGAAGCTCAGGTACACACACAGAACCAGAGACTGGAGAACCTCAGGTAGACTGGAGAACCTCAGGTACACAGACAGAACCAGAGACTGGAGAACCTCAGGTACACACACAGAACCAGAGACTGGAGAACCTCAGGTAGACTGGAGAACCTCAGGTACACAGACAGAACCAGAGACTGGAGAACCTCAGGTAGACTGGAGAACCTCAGGTACACAGACAGAACCAGAGGCTGGAGAAGCTCAGGTACACACACAGAACCAGAGACTGGAGAACCTCAGGTACACAGACAGAAGCAGAGACTGGAGAACCTCAGGTACACACACAGAACCAGAGACTGGAGAACCTCAGGTAGACTGGAGAACCTCAGGTACACAGACAGAACCAGAGACTGGAGAACCTAAGGTAGACTGGAGAAGCTCAGGTACACACACAGAACCAGAGACTGGAGAACCTCAGGTACATAGACAGAAGCAGAGACTGGAGAACCTCAGGTAGACTGGAGAACCTCAGGTACACAGACAGAAGCAGAGACTGGAGAACCTCAGGTAGACTGGAGAACCTCAGGTACACACACAGAACCAGAGACTGGAGAACCTCAGGTAGACTGGAGAACCTCAGGTACACAGACAGAAGCAGAGACTGGAGAACCTCAGGTACACAGACAGAACCAGAGGCTGGAGAACCTCAGGTACACACACAGAACCAGAGACTGGAGAACCTCAGGTACATAGACAGAAGCAGAGACTGGAGAACCTCAGGTACACACACAGAACCAGAGACTGGAGAACCTCAGGTAGACTGGAGAACCTCAGGTACACAGACAGAACCAGAGACTGGAGAACCTAAGGTAGACTGGAGAAGCTCAGGTACACACACAGAACCAGAGACTGGAGAACCTCAGGTACATAGACAGAAGCAGAGACTGGAGAACCTCAGGTAGACTGGAGAACCTCAGGTACACAGACAGAAGCAGAGACTGGAGAACCTCAGGTAGACTGGAGAACCTCAGGTACACAGACAGAACCAGAGACTGGAGAACCTCAGGTAGACTGGAGAACCTCAGGTACACACACAGAACCAGAGACTGGAGAACCTCAGGTAGACTGGAGAACCTCAGGTACACAGACAGAACCAGAGACTGGAGAACCTCAGGTAGACTGGAGAACCTCAGGTACACAGACAGAACCAGAGACTGGAGAACCTCAGGTAGACTGGAGAACCTCAGGTACACAGACAGAACCAGAGACTGGAGAACCTAAGGTAGACTGGAGAACCTCAGGTACACAGAAAGAACCAGAGGCTGGAGAACCTCAGGTAGACTGGAGAACCTCAGGTACACAGACAGAACCAGAGACTGGAGAACCTCAGGTAGACTGGAGAACCTCAGGTACACAGACAGAACCAGAGGCTGGAGAAGCTCAGGTACACACACACAGAACCAGAGGCTGGAGAACCTAAGGTAGACTGGAGAACCTCAGGTACACAGACAGAACCAGAGACTGGAGAACCTCAGGTAGACTGGAGAACCTCAGGTACACAGACAGAACCAGAGGCTGGAGAAGCTCAGGTACACACACACAGAACCAGAGACTGGAGAACCTCAGGTACATAGACAGAACCAGAGACTGGAGAACCTCAGGTACACACACAGAACCAGAGACTGGAGAACCTCAGGTAGACTGGAGAACCTCAGGTACACAGACAGAACCAGAGACTGGAGAACCTAAGGTAGACTGGAGAAGCTCAGGTACACACACAGAACCAGAGACTGGAGAACCTCAGGTACATAGACAGAAGCAGAGACTGGAGAACCTCAGGTAGACTGGAGAACCTCAGGTACACAGACAGAACCAGAGACTGGAGAAGCTCAGGTAGACTGGAGAACCTCAGGTACACAGACAGAAGCAGAGACTGGAGAACCTCAGGTAGACTGGAGAACCTCAGGTGCACACACAGAACCAGAGACTGGAGAACCTCAGGTAGACTGGAGAACCTCAGGTACACAGACAGAACCAGAGACTGGAGAACCTAAGGTAGACTGGAGAACCTCAGGTACACAGACAGAACCAGAGGCTGGAGAAGCTCAGGTACACACACAGAACCAGAGACTGGAGAACCTCAGGTACATAGACAGAAGCAGAGACTGGAGAACCTCAGGTACACACACAGAACCAGAGACTGGAGAACCTCAGGTAGACTGGAGAACCTCAGGTACACAGACAGAACCAGAGACTGGAGAACCTAAGGTAGACTGGAGAAGCTCAGGTACACACACAGAACCAGAGACTGGAGAACCTCAGGTACATAGACAGAAGCAGAGACTGGAGAACCTCAGGTAGACTGGAGAACCTCAGGTACACAGACAGAAGCAGAGACTGGAGAACCTCAGGTAGACTGGAGAACCTCAGGTACACAGACAGAACCAGAGACTGGAGAACCTAAGGTAGACTGGAGAAGCTCAGGTACACACACAGAACCAGAGACTGGAGAACCTCAGGTACACAGACAGAACCAGAGACCGGAGAACCTCAGGTAGACTGGAGAACCTCAGGTACACAGACAGAACCAGAGACTGGAGAAGCTCAGGTACACACACAGAACCAGAGACTGGAGAACCTCAGGTAGACTGGAGAAGCTCAGGTACACAGACAGAAGCAGAGACTGGAGAACCTCAGGTAGACTGGAGAACCTCAGGTACACACACAGAACCAGAGACTGGAGAACCTCAGGTAGACTGGAGAACCTCAGGTACACAGACAGAACCAGAGACTGGAGAACCTAAGGTAGACTGGAGAACCTCAGGTACACAGACAGAACCAGAGACTGGAGAACCTCAGGTACATAGACAGAACCAGAGACTAGAGAACCTCAGGTACATAGACAGAAGCAGAGACTGGAGAACCTCAGGTACACACACAGAACCAGAGACTGGAGAACCTCAGGTAGACTGGAGAACCTCAGGAACACAGACAGAACCAGAGACTGGAGAACCTCAGGTACACAGACAGAAGCAGAGACTGGAGAACCT
Source organism: Cromileptes altivelis (assembly GCA_013133815.1). Classification (NCBI taxonomy): domain Eukaryota; kingdom Metazoa; phylum Chordata; class Actinopteri; order Perciformes; family Serranidae; genus Cromileptes; species Cromileptes altivelis. The sequence goes on from CM023134.1 coordinate 49,772,690, forward strand.
TAGGTAGACTGGAGAACCTCAGGTACACAGACAGAACCAGAGACTGGAGAACCTCAGGTATGCAAACAGAACCACAGTCTGGAGAACCTCAGGTACACACACAGAACCAGAGGCTGGAGAACCTAAGGTACACAGACAGAACCAGAGACTGGAGAACCTCGGGTACACACAGAACCAGAGACTGGTGACAAGGGGAGGTCACTGTGTACGTGAGAAGGTTTACTTTGAGGAAAAATGAAAATCACTCTCACCCAGATTTTAACAGTTAGTTAAAATGTTTCGTCTCAGAGTTTTATATTCATCTATTATTTGAATCAGCCTTCAATGATCTCCTGTCTGTCAGCCTTTAGAACTCACCCTCTGTGTTCTTGTTGTTCTCCAGGCGGTTTAAAGACGATCAGATTGATATCTTGGTGGCGACAGATGTAGCAGCCAGAGGCCTGGACATCGACGGAGTGAAAACGGTGAGAATTACTTCCCGCAGTAGTTATGTTGGATTTAATGTGGGGTAAATGTGGAGTTATTATGGAGTTAATGTGGAGTTATTATGGAGTTAATGTGGAGTTATTATGGAGTTAATGTGGAATTATTATGGAGTTAATGTGGAGTTATTATGGAGTTAATGTGGAGTTATTATGGAGTTAATATGGAGTTAATGCGGCGTTAAGTTTGAGTTAATGTGGAGTTAATGTGGAGTTAATATGGAGTTATTATGGAGTTAATTTTGAGTTAATTTTGAGTTAATGTGGACTTATTATGGAGTTAATGTGGAGTTATTATGGAGTTAATGTGGAGTTAATGCGGCGTTAAGTTTGAGTTAATGTGGAGTTAATATGGAGTTATTGTGGAGTTAATTTTGAGTTAATTTTGAGCTAATGTGGACTTATTATGGAGTTAATATGGAGTTATTATGGAGTTAATTTTGAGTTAATGTGGAGTTATTATGGAGTTATTATGGAGTTAATATGGAGTTATTATGGAGTTAATGTGGAATTATTATGGAGTTAATGTGGAGTTATTATGGAGTTAATGTGGAGTTAATGCGGCGTTAAGTTTGAGTTAATGTGGAGTTAATGTGGAGTTAATATGGAGTTATTATGGAGTTAATTTTGAGTTAATTTTGAGCTAATGTGGACTTATTATGGAGTTAATATGGAGTTATTATGGAGTTAATTTTGAGTTAATGTGGAGTTATTATGGAGTTATTATGGAGTTAATATGGAGTTATTATGGAGTTAATGTGGAGTTATTATGGAGTTAATGTGGAGTTAATGCGGCGTTAAGTTTGAGTTAATGTGGAGTTAATATGGAGTTATTATGGAGTTAATTTTGAGTTAATTTTGAGTTAATGTGGACTTATTATGGAGTTAATATGGAGTTATTATGGAGTTAATTTTGAGTTAATATGGAGTTATTATGGAGTTAATGTGGAGTTATTATGGAGTTAATGTGGAGTTAATGCGGCGTTAAGTTTGAGTTAATGTGGAGTTAATGTGGAGTTATTATGGAGTTAATTTTGAGTTAATTTTGAGTTAATGTGGACTTATTATGGAGTTAATATGGAGTTATTATGGAGCTAATTTTGAGTTAATGTGGAGTTATTTTGGAGTTATTTTGGAGTTAATGTGGAGTTATTATGGAGTTAGTATGGAGTTAATTTTGAGTTAATATGGAGTTGTTATGAAGTTATTATGGAGTTAATGTGGAGTTATTATGGAGTTAATGTGGAGTTAATGCGGCGTTAAGTTTGAGTTAATGTGGAGTTAATGTGGAGTTATTATGGAGTTAATTTTGAGTTAATTTTGAGTTAATGTGGACTTATTATGGAGTTAATATGGAGTTATTATGGAGTTAATTTTGAGTTAATATGGACTTATTATGGAGTTATTATGGCGTTAGTATGGAGTTAATTTTGAGTTAATATGGAGTTGTTATGAAGTTATTATGGAGTTAATGTGGAGTTAGTATCGAGTTAATGTGGAGTTAATGTGGAGTTATCATGGAGTTATTATGGAGTTAGTTATTGTGGAGTTAGTATGGAGTTAATGTGGAGTTAATATGGAGATAATGTTGAGTTAATGTGGAGTTATTATGGAGTTTATGTGAAGTTAATGTGGAGTTAATTTTGAGTTAATGTGGAGTTAGTATGGAGTTAATGTGGAGTTAGTATGGAGTTAATGTGGAGTTATGGAGTTAATGTGGAGTTATTATGGAGTTAATGTGGAGTTATGGAGTTAATATGGAGTTATTATGGAGTTAATATGGAGTTATTATGGAGTTAATGTGGAGTTATTATGGAGTTAATGTGGAGTTATTATGGAGTTATTGTGGAGTTATTGTGGAGTTAATGTGGAGTTAATGTGGAGTTATTTTGGAGTTATTTTGGAGTTAATGTGGAGTTGTTATGAAGTTATTATGGAGTTAATGTGGAGTTAATGCGGCGTTAAGTTTGAGTTAATGTGGAGTTAATGTGGAGTTAATGTGGAGTTAATGTGGAGTTATTATGGAGTTAATGTGGAGTTATTATGGAGTTAATGTGGAGTTAATGCGGCGTTAAGTTTGAGTTAATGTGGAGTTAATGTGGAGTTAATATGGAGTTATTATGGAGTTAATTTTGAGTTAATTTTGAGCTAATGTGGACTTATTATGGAGTTAATATGGAGTTATTATGGAGTTAATTTTGAGTTAATGTGGAGTTATTATGGAGTTATTATGGAGTTAATATGGAGTTATTATGGAGTTAATGTGGAGTTATTATGGAGTTAATGTGGAGTTAATGTGGCGTTAAGTTTGAGTTAATGTGGAGTTAATATGGAGTTATTATGGAGTTAATTTTGAGTTAATTTTGAGTTAATGTGGACTTATTATGGAGTTATTATGGAGTTAATTTTGAGTTAATATGGAGTTATTATGGAGTTAATGTGGAGTTATTATGGAGTTAATGTGGAGTTAATGCGGCGTTAAGTTTGAGTTAATGTGGAGTTAATGTGGAGTTATTATGGAGTTAATTTTGAGTTAATTTTAAGTTAATGTGGACTTATTATGGAGTTAATATGGAGTTATTATGGAGCTAATTTTGAGTTAATGTGGAGTTATTTTGGAGTTATTTTGGAGTTAATGTGGAGTTATTATGGAGTTAGTATGGAGTTAATTTTGAGTTAATATGGAGTTGTTATGAAGTTATTATGGAGTTAATGTGGAGTTATTATGGAGTTAATGTGGAGTTAATGCGGCGTTAAGTTTGAGTTAATGTGGAGTTAATATGGAGTTATTATGGAGTTAATTTTGAGTTAATTTTGAGTTAATATGGACTTATTATGGAGTTATTATGGCGTTAGTATGGAGTTAATTTTGAGTTAATATGGAGTTGTTATGAAGTTATTATGGAGTTAATGTGGAGTTAGTATCGAGTTAATGTGGAGTTAATGTGGAGATAATGTTGAGTTAATGTGGAGTTATTATGGAGTTTATGTGAAGTTAATGTGGAGTTAATTTTGAGTTAATGTGGAGTTAGTATGGAGTTAATGTGGAGTTAGTATGGAGTTAATGTGGAGTTATGGAGTTAATGTGGAGTTATTATGGAGTTAATGTGGAGTTATGGAGTTAATATGGAGTTATTATGGAGTTAATATGGAGTTATTATGGAGTTAATGTGGAGTTATTATGGAGTTAATGTGGAGTTATTATGGAGTTATTGTGGAGTTATTGTGGAGTTAATGTGGAGTTAATGTGGAGTTATTTTGGAGTTATTTTGGAGTTAATGTGGAGTTGTTATGAAGTTATTATGGAGTTAATGTGGAGTTATTTTGGAGTTATTTTGGAGTTAATGTGGAGTTGTTATGAAGTTATTATGGAGTTAATGTGGAGTTAGTATCGAGTTAATGTGGAGTTATCATGGAGTTATTATGGAGTTAGTTATTGTGGAGTTAGTATGGAGTTAATGTGGAGTTATTATGGAGTTATGGAGTTAATTTTGAGTTAATGTGGAGTTATTATGGAGTTTATGTGAAGTTAATGTGGAGTTAATTTTGAGTTAATGTGGAGTTAGTATGGAGTTAATGTGGAGTTAATTATGAGTTGATGTGGAGTTAATGTGGAGTTATTATGGAGTTAATTTTGAGTTAATGTGGAGTTAATGTGGAGTTATTATGGAGTTAATTTTGAGTTAATGTGGAGTTATCATGGAGTTATTATGGAGTTAGTTATTGTGGAGTTAGTATGGAGTTAATGTGGAGTTAATATGGAGATAATGTTGAGTTAATGTGGAGTTATTATGGAGTTTATGTGAAGTTAATGTGGAGTTAATTTTGAGTTAATGTGGAGTTAGTATGGAGTTAATGTGGAGTTAGTATGGAGTTAATGTGGAGTTATGGAGTTAATGTGGAGTTATTATGGAGTTAATGTGGAGTTATGGAGTTAATATGGAGTTATTATGGAGTTAATATGGAGTTATTATGGAGTTAATGTGGAGTTATTATGGAGTTAATGTGGAGTTATTATGGAGTTATTGTGGAGTTATTGTGGAGTTAATGTGGAGTTAATGTGGAGTTATTTTGGAGTTATTTTGGAGTTAATGTGGAGTTGTTATGAAGTTATTATGGAGTTAATGTGGAGTTATTTTGGAGTTATTTTGGAGTTAATGTGGAGTTGTTATGAAGTTATTATGGAGTTAATGTGGAGTTAGTATCGAGTTAATGTGGAGTTATCATGGAGTTATTATGGAGTTAGTTATTGTGGAGTTAGTATGGAGTTAATGTGGAGTTATTATGGAGTTATGGAGTTAATTTTGAGTTAATGTGGAGTTATTATGGAGTTTATGTGAAGTTAATGTGGAGTTAATTTTGAGTTAATGTGGAGTTAGTATGGAGTTAATGTGGAGTTAATTATGAGTTGATGTGGAGTTAATGTGGAGTTATTATGGAGTTAATTTTGAGTTAATGTGGAGTTAATGTGGAGTTATTATGGAGTTAATTTTGAGTTAATGTGGAGTTATCATGGAGTTATTATGGAGTTAGTTATTGTGGAGTTAGTATGGAGTTAATGTGGAGTTATTATGGAGTTATGGAGTTAATTTTGAGTTAATGTGGAGTTATTATGGAGTTTATGTGAAGTTAATGTGGAGTTAATTTTGAGTTAATGTGGAGTTAGTATGGAGTTAATGTGGAGTTAATTATGAGTTGATGTGGAGTTAATGTGGAGTTATTATGGAGTTAATTTTGAGTTAATGTGGAGTTATTATGGAGTTAATGTGGAGTTAATTATGAGTTAATGTGGAGTTAATGTGGAGTTATTATGGAGTTAATTTTGAGTTAATGTGGAGTTATTATGGAGTTAATGTGAAGTTAATGTGGAGTTATTATGGAGTTAATTTTGAGTTAATGTGAAGTTAATGTGGAGTTATTATGGAGTTAATTTTGAGTTTATGTGGAGTTACTGTCGAAATAGATCAGAATCATTCGCCATATGGCGTGTGTCAAAACGCCTGTCTCCATTATATTCTATGAACAAACCCACAATGGTGCCGGGCGACGCGCCTGCGCTCTGTTTCAGCCCACTGCTCTATTTCCAGCACAGCCAGCACTGTGAGAAAAGCCTTTTATGTACGTCTCGGCCGCAGTATGCTTAGGATGCCTAACGTTATTAAGTTTTTCAAATTTTTAATAAGACGATTTTGATAAGAAACTCACCTGTGAAATCCAAGTTGTTGTTGCCTCAAAGTTTTTCCTCTTCTCTTCAGTTACTAGCAGTTGGCAACTGTTGGCAAATAGTGTAGGTACAGCCACCTAGCGGGCTGGGCTGGGAAATACACTTTAGTGTCGACGGTGCTGCTACGCACCGCTGCCAGTGTGTGTTTGTGGGCGGCACCTGATGGCCACAGCGCCGCACCAGCGGCAGTGTGTGTTGCACTTCACTGTATTCTGTATTTGGAGTTCGGATAGTGAGCACTGTAGGTGGTTACTGTGGTAACTTCTGTTCTAAATCCACAGAAATAAACTGCTCTCCCTGTCCTTCTGTCTCTGTCTCTGTGTCTCTGTCCTTCTGTCCCTGTCCCTATGCTGCTGTGTTGCTGGTTTCCTGTCCCTCTGTCGCTGTGTCGCTGTGTCGCTGTGTCCCTGTCCCTCTGTCTCTGTGTCCCTGTCTGTCCCTCAGGTGATAAACTTCACCATGCCATCCACAGTGAAGCACTACGTCCACCGTGTCGGCCGCACGGCGAGAGCAGGTCGCTCAGGACGGTCGGTGTCTCTGGTTGGAGAGTCTGAGAGGAAGATGCTGAAGGAGGTGGTGAAATCAGCCAAGAGCAGCGTGAAGGCTCGTGTCCTGCCACCAGGTATCCTCACGAGAGAGAGAGAGAGAGAGAGAGAGAGAGAGAGAGGGAGAGGGAGAGAGGGAGGAAGAGGCTGGGTAGTTCAGGGAACCTGGGAGAGCAGGTGGGAGGTGACAGGACTAAGGGCGTGTAGTGATGGATCTCTGTGTGTGTGTGTGTCTGTTGCCCAGAGGTCATCCTGAAGTTCAGAGATCTGATCTCCAAACTGGAGAAAGACGTGGATGCTGTGATGAAGCTGGAGAGAGAGGAGCGAGAGCTGGCTGCATCTGAGGCCAAGGTTCACGACCGCTCACCGTTACCGTTTGATTTCTGCTGCGTTTGTTCATAGAAACAATGAAACAATATTTTCTACGACCTTAAACTGCTCTGTGACGTCAGCTGATTCTCATCAGAGACTTTAGACATCTGTGTCGGCTTTCTTGTGTTTTCCTGTCAGCTTTGTCTGTTATTAAATCATTTGTGTGTGTGTGTGTGTGTGTGTGTAGTTGAGTGTGGCTCAGAAGCGCCTGGATGGCTCCGTCTCTTCCTCTCAGTCACAGCGAGTTTGGTTTCAGACTCAGCAGGAGAGGAAACAGAGCCGCAGTGAGTACTAATACACACTGTACTACAGGAAATGAACTCCTCTGCAGTGTTTTAACTCCTCTTCCTCATCGTCAGTGTCAAAGGCTCTGCAGGAGTTCGATCTCGCTCTGAGGGGGAAGAAGAAGAGAGACAAGTTTGTTAATGACAGCAGGAAGAAGGAGCTGACGGTAAGAACTGTGAAGTAAATGTGCTGCATGTGTGATAAACCAATCAGTTAATAATCAATCAGGTGTCATGTGATCAGTTCAGGTTGTGTAATCAGTATGAAGTCTGTTGGAGGCAGCGTCAGGTCAACGTGTGAAGAACTAATGGAGATGCAGTGCCATTGAATTTCATCACAACAGACAAAGTGTTTTTATTGGATATTAAAAAAAACACAGTTGAGTCTTTTTAAAATCAATCAATCCACCCACCCGTCTATTTTCATCCCCTTGTCCGGGGCCGGGTCTCAGGGGCAGCAGGCCAAGCACAGTACTCCATCCATGCCTCTCACCATCAACACTTCCAGCTCCTCCTGGAGGATCATGAGGCGTTCCAAGACCAGATGAGATCTATAATCCCTCCAGCGTGTTCTTGGTCGGCCCCGGTGCCTCCTACCAGCTGGACCAGGAGGATCCTGATCATTGGCCGCTGTTAACGTAAAGGAGTAGTGTCTCTGCTCTGAGGCTGAGCCTGAGACAGGTTCTGCTTTCCTTATTGAGGTGTCTCACGGTCCACCAGAACTTCTTTGAGGCCAACCGAAGGTCCTTCTCCATAGCCTCCTCGGTCTCCTCCCACACCCAGGTTTTTGCTTCAGTGACCAGCTGTAGCCTTCCTGCTCAACCAGTACCGGTCTGCTCCATCAGTACACACCTGGACCAACCAAACCCAAAAGCCCTCCTTCGTCGGCCTCCGTCGTTGCTGGTGTCCGTCAGCAGGTCCTTAGGTTGCTGCCATGACAAGCAACAACAGCCTTCTGACCCCAGCCTTTAGCAGCTGCCTCCAAAATGGCACTCAGACTCCATGTTCTCAACAGGAACAGGACGCACGTGGGAGTTGAAGACCCCACAGACTCCGCCCTCAGACAGACGTTCCCGGTTCTCCCTCACTACCAATTGGGTTTCCCAGGTCTGTCGGGCAGCCTCCCACCATGTGATCCAACTCACCACCAGGTGGTGATCAGCTGACAGCTCTGCTCCTCTCTTCAGTTTCTGAGACAACCGGCCATAGATCAGATGGTACCACCACACAGTCAATCATCGACCTTTGGCCTCAGGTGTTCTGAACCTGAAAACAGCATTCTGGTTCAGATCAGGAAGGCTGATCACACCCCTCCTGGTTTCTCCATCATTGCCCATGTGAGCATTGAAGTCTTTCCGAAGAACTATGGAGTCCCGTCAGAACCTTTTACAGGACACCTCCAGAGACTCCAAGAAGGCCGGTACACAACCGTCAGAGACCTCCTCCCAGCAAGTCCTTGTCACACCGAACTGACCCTGCCGTTCCTCACAGAGAACTCCAACACATGACATTTATTTAACATTTAGTACAGCTTCAGCTGGACAGAGTGAGAGCTCACTGTCTAATCAGTGATCTTTATCTATCTATCTATCTGTCTGTCTGTCTGTCTGTCTGTCTGTCAGTCTGAGGAGCGCGCTCAGTTCGAGATCTTGAAGGCTCAGATGTTCGCTGAACGGGCGGCCAAGAGAGAGAGACGACCAAAGAGAGCGCGAGCGATGCCGGACGATGAGACACCGACTAAAGGTCAGATAATAATACAGATGAACTACATTATATTATATATTATATACACAGATGTACCACATCAGTACTTTATACTTTATATACACAGATATACCACATCAGTACTTTATATACACAGATGTACCACATCAGTACTTTATACTTTATATACACAGATGTACCACATCAGTACTTTATATAGACAGATATACCACATCAGTACTTTATACTTTATATACACAGATATACCACATCAGTACTTTATACTTTATATACACAGATGTACCACATCAGTACTTTATATAGACAGATATACCACATCAGTACTTTATACTTTATATACACAGATGTACCACATCAGTACTTTATATACACAGATGTACCACATCAGTACTTTATACTTTATATACACAGATATACCACATCAGTACTTTATATAGACAGATATACCACATCAGTACTTTATACTTTATATACACAGATATACCACATCAGTACTTTATACTTTATATACACAGATATACCACATCAGTACTTTATATAGACAGATATACCACATCAGTACTTTATACTTTATATACACAGATATACCACATCAGTACTTTATACTTTATATACACAGATGTACCACATCAGTACTTTATATACACAGATATACCACATCAGTACTTTATACTTTATATACACAGATATACCACATCAGTACTTTATACTTTATAGACACAGATATACCACATCAGTACTTTATCAATTTCAATCAATCAATCAATTTTATTTATAAAGCCCAATATCACAAATCACAATTTGCCTCACAGGGCTTTACAGCATACGACATCCCTCTGTCCTTAAGACCCTCACAGCGGATAAGGAAAAACTCCCCAAAAAAAACCCCTTTATCGGGGAGAAAAAAACGGTAGAAACCTCAGGAAGAGCAACTGAGGAGGGATCCCTCTTCCAGGACGGACAGACGTGCAATAGATGTCGTACAGAACAGATCAGCATAATAAATTAACAGTAATCTATATGACACAATGAGAGAGAGAGAGAGAGAGAGAGAGAGAGAGAGAGAGAGAGAGAGATGCAGGTAATGATAGTAGCTTACAACAACGTTAATGAAAGTAATAATGTTATAGTTCTGGCTACTGTGATACAATATGTTGAAAGTATGTATTAATATGTGACAGTATACATGTGTGACAATAGTCATATGTGTAAAATAACAGTAGAAGTATGACTAATGACTAATGATGGCAGCAGCAGCAGCAGGAGGCATCTGGCAGGACCACGGCAGCAGCACAACCACACACGTCACGCTGTCCAGGCACCGCTGTGATATGAGTTAATCTGAGAGACAGTGGAGCACAAAGGCTCCAGAAGAAGCCGAGTTAGTGACATCCAGAATGGCCGAGTTAGCAAGATGCAGTAATAGAATACAAGAGAGAGAGAGAGAGAGAGAGAAGGAGAGAAGGAGAGAAGGTGCCCGGTGTATTATAGGGGGGTCCTCCGGCAGACTAGGCCTAAGTCAGCCTAACTAGGGGCTGGTACAGGGCAAGCCTGAGCCAGCCCTAACTATAAGCTTTATCAAAGAGGAAAGTCTTAAGTCTAGTCTTAAATGTGGAGACGGTGTCTGCCTCCCGGACCGTAACAGGAAGATGATTCCACAGGAGAGGAGCCTGATAGCTGAAGGCTCTGGCTCCTGATCTACTTTTGGAGACTTTAGGGACCACGAGTAACCCTGCGTTCTCAGAGCGCAGTGTTCTGGTGGGATAATATGGCACTATGAGCTCTCTAAGATATGACGGAGCTTGACCATTTAGAGCTTTATAAGTTAACAGTAGGATTTTAAATTCAATTCTGGATTTTACAGGGAGCCAGTGCAGAGGAGCTAAAACAGGAGAAATATGATCTTGTTTCTTAGTTCCTGTTAGTACACGTGCTGCTGCATTCTGAATTAGCTGGAGAGTTTTTAGGGACTTACTGGAGCTACCTGATAATAGAGAGTTACAGTAATCCAGCCTTGAGGTAACAAAAGCGTGGACCAATTTTTCTGTATCTTTTCGGGTCAGGATAGGCCTAATTTTCGCAATATTCCGCAGATGAAAAAATGCAGTCCGTGAGGTTTGTTTTAAATGAGAATTAAAAGACAAATCTTGATCAAATGTTACTCCGAGGTTTCTTACGGTAGTGCTAGAGGCCAGAGCAATGCCATCAAGAGAAACTATGTCATCAGATAAAGAGTCTCTGAGTTGTTTGGGGCCAAGAACAATAACTTCAGTTTTGTCTGAATTGAACATCAGGAAATTGGTGCTCATCCAAGCTTTTATGTCTTTAAGGCAGTTATGGAGTTTAGTTAATTGATTACTTTCTTCTGGCTTCATCGATAAATACAACTGAGTATCATCCGCATAACAATGGAAATTTATAGAGTGATTTCTAATGATGTTACCTAAAGGAAGCATATATAGAGTAAATAGGATTGGTCCGAGCACAGAACCTTGCGGAACTCCAAAACAAGACAGATATACCACATCAGTACTTTATACTTTATATACACAGATATACCACATCAGTACTTTATACTTTATATACACAGATGTACCACATCAGTACTTTATACTTTATATACACAGATATACCACATCAGTACTTTATATACACAGATATACCACATCAGTACTTTATACTTTATATACACAGATATACCACATCAGTACTTTATACTTTATAGACACAGATATACCACATCAGTACTTTATACTTTATAGACACAGATATACCACATCAGTACTTTATACTTTATATACACAGATATACCACATCAGTACTTTATATACACAGATATACCACATCAGTACTTTATACTTTATATACACAGATATACCACATCAGTACTTTATATAGACAGATATACCACATCAGTACTTTATACTTTATAGACACAGATATACCACATCAGTACTTTATACTTTATATACACAGATATACCACATCAGTACTTTATATACAGATATACCACATCAGTACTTTATACTTTATAGACACAGATATACCACATCAGTACTTTATATACACAGATATACCACATCAGTACTTTATACTTTATAGACACAGATATACCACATCAGTACTTTATATACACAGATATACCACATCAGTACTTTATACTTTATAGACACAGATATACCACATCAGTACTTTATACTTTATATACACAGATATACCACATCAGTACTTTATATACACAGATATACCACATCAGTACTTTATACTTTATAGACACAGATATACCACATCAGTACTTTATACTTTATATACACAGATATACCACATCAGTACTTTATATACACAGATATACCACATCAGTACTTTATACTTTATAGATATACACATCAGTACTTTATACTTTATATACACAGATCCACATCAGTACTTTATACTTTATATACACAGATATACCACATCAGTACTTTATACTTTATATACACAGATATACCACATCAGTACTTTATACACAGATATACCACATCAGTATTTATACACATATACCACATCAGTACTTTATACTTTATATACACAGATATACCACATCAGTACTTTATATACACAGATATACCACATCAGTACTTTATACTTTATATACACAGATATACCACATCAGTACTTTATACTTTATATACACAGATATACCACATCAGTACTTTATACTTTATATACACAGATATACCACATCAGTACTTTATACTTTATATACACAGATATACCACATCAGTACTTTATACTTTATATACACAGATATACCACATCAGTACTTTATACTTTATATACACAGATATACCACATCAGTACTTTATATACACAGATATACCACATCAGTACTTTATACTTTATATACACAGATATACCACATCAGTACTTTATATACACAGATATACCACATCAGTACTTTATACTTTATATACACAGATATACCACATCAGTACTTTATATACACAGATACCACATCAGTACTTTATACTTTATATACACAGATATACTATACTTTATATACACAGATGTACCACATCACCTTTATACATATATACACAGATATACCACATCAGTACTTTATATACACAGATATACCACATCAGTACTTTATACTTTATATACACAGATATACCACATCAGTACTTTATACTTTATATACACAGATATACCACATCAGTACTTTATACTTTATATACACAGATGTACCACATCAGTACTTTATATATATACACAGATATACCACATCACTTTATATACACACCACATCAGTACTTTATACTTTATATACACAGATGTACCACATCAGTACTTTATATTTTATATACACAGATATACCACATCAGTACTTTATACTTTATATACACAGATATACCACATCAGTACTTTATACTTTATATACACAGATATACCACATCAGTACTTTATATACACAGATATACCACATCAGTACTTTATACTTTATATACACAGATGTACCACATCACTACTTTATACTTTATATACACAGATGTACCACATCAGTACTTTATATACACAGATATACCACATCAGTACTTTATATACACAGATATACCACATCAGTACTTTATACTTTATATACACAGATGTACCACATCACTACTTTATACTTTATATACACAGATATACCACATCAGTACTTTATATACACAGATATACCACATCAGTACTTTATACTTTATATACACAGATGTACCACATCAGTACTTTATACTTTATATACACAGATATACCACATCAGTACTTTATATACACAGATATACCACATCAGTACTTTATACTTTATACTTTATACTTTATATACACAGATATACCACATCAGTACTTTATATAGACAGTACTTTATACTTTATATACACAGATGTACCACATCAGTACACAGATCAGTACTTTATACTTTATATACACAGATATACCACATCAGTACTTTATATAGACAGATATACCACATCAGTACTTTATACTTTATATACACAGATATACCACATCAGTACTTTATATACACAGATATACCACATCAGTACTTTATACTTTATATACACAGATATACCACATCAGTACTTTATACTTTATATACACAGATATACCACATCAGTACTTTATATACACAGATATACCACATCAGTACTTTATACTTTATATACACAGATATACCACATCAGTACTTTATACTTTATATACACAGATATACCACATCAGTACTTTATACTTTATATACACAGATATACCACATCAGTACTTTATATACACAGATATACCACATCAGTACTTTATACTTTATATACACAGATATACCACATCAGTACTTTATATACACAGATATACCACATCAGTACTTTATACTTTATAGACACAGATATACCACATCAGTACTTTATACTTTATATACACAGATATACCACATCAGTACTTTATATACACAGATATACCACATCAGTACTTTATACTTTATATACACAGATATACCACATCAGTACTTTATACTTTATATACACAGATATACCACATCAGTACTTTATACTTTATATACACAGATATACCACATCAGTACTTTATACTTTATATACACAGATATACCACATCAGTACTTTATACTTTATATACACAGATATACCACATCAGTACTTTATACTTTATATACACAGATATACCACATCAGTACTTTATACTTTATATACACAGATATACCACATCAGTACTTTATACTTTATATACACAGATATACCACATCAGTACTTTATATACACAGATATACCACATCAGTACTTTATACTTTATATACACAGATGTACCACATCAGTACTTTATACTTTATATACACAGATATACCACATCAGTACTTTATACTTTATATACACAGATATACCACATCAGTACTTTATACTTTATATACACAGATGTACCACATCACTACTTTATACTTTATATACACAGATATACCACATCAGTACTTTATATACACAGATATACCACATCAGTACTTTATACTTTATATACACAGATATACCACATCAGTACTTTATACTTTATATACACAGATATACCACATCAGTACTTTATATACACAGATATACCACATCAGTACTTTATACTTTATATACACAGATATACCACATCAGTACTTTATACTTTATATACACAGATGTACCACATCAGTACTTTATACTTTATATACACAGATGTACCACATCAGTACTTTATACTTTATATACACAGATGTACCACATCAGTACTTTATACTTTATATACACAGATATACCACATCAGTACTTTATACTTTATATACACAGATATACCACATCAGTACTATACACACACATCAGTACTTTATACTTTATATACACAGATGTACCACATCACTACTTTATACTTTATATACACAGATATACCACATCAGTACTTTATATACACAGATATACCACATCAGTACTTTATATAGACAGATATACCACATCAGTACTTTATACTTTATATACACAGATATACCACATCAGTACTTTATATACACAGATATACCACATCAGTACTTTATATACACAGATATACCACATCAGTACTTTATACTTTATATACACAGATGTACCACATCAGTACTTTATATACACAGATATACCACATCAGTACTTTATACTTTATATACACAGATATACCACATCAGTACTTTATATACACAGATATACCACATCAGTACTTTATACTTTATATACACAGATATACCACATCAGTACTTTATACTTTATATACACAGATATACCACATCAGTACTTTATACTTTATATACACAGATGTACCACATCAGTACTTTATATTTTATATACACAGATATACCACATCAGTACTTTATACTTTATATACACAGATATACCACATCAGTACTTTATATACACAGATATACCACATCAGTACTTTATACTTTATATACACAGATGTACCACATCAGTACTTTATATACACAGATGTACCACATCAGTACTTTATATACACAGATATACCACATCAGTACTTTATATACACAGATGTACCACATCAGTACTTTATACTTTATATACACAGATGTACCACATCAGTACTTTATACTTTATATACACAGATGTACCACATCAGTACTTTATACTTTATATACACAGATGTACCACATCAGTACTTTATATACACAGATGTACCACATCAGTACTTTATACTTTATATACACAGATGTACCACATCAGTACTTTATACTTTATATACACAGATGTACCACATCAGTACTTTATATACACAGATGTACCACATCAGTACTTTATACTTTATATACACAGATATACCACATCAGTACTTTATACTTTATATACACAGATATACCACATCAGTACTTTATACTTTATATACACAGATGTACCACATCAGTACTTTATACTTTATATACACAGATATACCACATCAGTACTTTATACTTTATAGACACAGATGTACCACATCAGTTCTGTCAGATGTAACTTAACTGTATCTCTGCAGCAGCCAATCAAAAAGCAGGAAAAGGAGGGAAGAAGTCTGTGTTTGACAAAGAGCTGACCAACACCAACAGCAAGGCTTTGAGACAATACAGAGCTGGGTGAGACACCTGTCTCTCTGTATACCTGTCTGTCTGTACACTTGTCTGTCTGTCTGTACACTTGTCTGTCTGTACACTTGTCTGTCTGTACACTTGTCTGTCTGTACACCTGTCTGTCTGCACACCTGTCTGTACACCTGTCTGTCTGTACACCTGTCTGTCTGTACACCTGTCTGTACACCTGTCTGTCTGTACACCTGTCTGTCTGCACACCTGTCTGTACACCTGTCTGTCTGCACACCTGTCTGTACACTTGTCTGTCTGTCTGTACACCTGTCTGTCTGCACACCTGTCTGTACACCTGTCTGTCTGTACACCTGTCTGTCTGTACACCTGTCTGTACACCTGTCTGTCTGTACACCTGTCTGTACACCTGTCTGTCTGTACACCTGTCTGTCTGTACACCTGTCTGTCTGTACACCTGTCTGTACACCTGTCTGTCTGTACACCTGTCTGTACACCTGTCTGTCTGCACACCTGTCTGTACACCTGTCTGTCTGTACACCTGTCTGTCTGCACACCTGTCTGTACACCTGTCTGTCTGCACACCTGTCTGTACACTTGTCTGTCTGTACACCTGTCTGTCTGCACACCTGTCTGTACACCTGTCTGTACACCTGTCTGTCTGTACACCTGTCTGTACACCTGTCTGTCTGTACACCTGTCTGTACACCTGTCTGTCTGCACACCTGTCTGTACACCTGTCTGTCTGTACACCTGTCTGTCTGTACATCTGTCTGTACACCTGTCTGTCTGTACACCTGTCTGTACACTTGTCTGTACAGCTGTGCACATACCAGTCTCACCTGTCTGTACACCTGTCTCACTTGTCTCTGTCTGCTTACAGACCGTCCTTTGCAGACAGGAAGCGTCTTGGCTTGGACAGGAAGCGTTCAGGCAATTCCAGGTGAGTTTTACCTGTACTCTGTCTCTCTGGTCATTTTACTGGCAGGCGCTTGATATTTCAGATGAATGTCACTTGACAGAAATTAAACAGTTTTGTTTCATTATTAAATTCATGTTTCAGCAAAAGGTTTTAAGTTGTCTCCATGGTAACCTGTTTCTGTTAAGTTAAATGGGGACTAATCTGCACAGACATCTATTGAATGTCGTGCTGTACATGTGTTATTAATTTATTTAATATTTATTTATTTTATAACTTTCTGTTCTATGACTTTTTTAATGGCATACTATACTATAACTTTTTTTTTCATAATTGTGAACGACATGCTATACTATGAATTTTTTTTCAAGATTTTTGATGACATGCTATACTATGACTTTTTTTCAAAATTTTTGACGACATGCTATACTATGACTTTTTTTCATGATTTTGAATGACATGCTATACTATGACTTTTTTTTTAAAGATTTTGGACGACATGCTATACTATGACTTTTTTTTTAAGATTTTGGACGACATGCTATACTATGACTTTTTTTTATAAAGATTTTGGACGACATGCTATACTATGACTTTTTTTTAAAGATTTTGGACGACATGCTATACTATGACTTTTTTTTAAAGATTTTGGACGACATGCTATACTATGACTTTTTTTTAAAGATTTTGGACGACATGCTATACTATGACTTTTTTTTTTTTGGATGACATGCTATTCTAGATTTTGGACGACATGCTATACTATGACTTTTTTTTAAAGATTTTGGATGACATGCTATTCTATGACTTTTTTTTTAAAGATTTTGGACGACATGCTATACTATGACTTTTTTTTTAAAGATTTTGGACGACATGCTATACTATGACTTTTTTTTAAAGATTTTGGACGACATGCTATACTATGACTTTTTTTTCAAGATTTTGGACGACATGACTTTTTTTCATACTATACTATGACTTTTTTTTCA
Organism: Cromileptes altivelis; assembly: GCA_013133815.1. NCBI lineage: Eukaryota > Metazoa > Chordata > Actinopteri > Perciformes > Serranidae > Cromileptes > Cromileptes altivelis. Next base: position 49,790,827 of record CM023134.1, read on the forward strand.
TGATTTTGGACGACATGCTATACTATGACTTTTTTTTTGATTTCGGAACATGATTTGACTTTTTTTTTAAAGATTTTGGACGACATGCTATACTATGACTTTTTTTTCATGATTTTGGACGACATGCTATACTATGACTTTTTTTCATGATTTTGGACGACATGCTATACTATGACTTTTTTTTTTTTAAAGATTTTTGACGACATGCTATACTATGACTTTTTTTAAAGATTTTTGACGAGATGCTATACTATGACTTTTTTTTAAAGATTTTTGACGACATGCTATACTATGACTTTTTTTCATGATTTTGGACGACATGCTATACTATGACTTTTTTTTTTTTAAAGATTTTGGACGACATGCTATACTATGACTTTTTTTCATGATTTTGGACGACATGCTATACTATGACTTTTTTTTTTTTAAAGATTTTTGACGACATGCTATACTATGACTTTTTTTAAAGATTTTTGACGACATGCTATACTATGACTTTTTTTTAAAGTTTTTGGACGACATGCTATACTATGACTTTTTTTTTTAAAAGATTTTGGACGACATGCTATACTATGACTTTTTTTTTTTTAAAGATTTTTGACGACATGCTATACTATGACTTTTTTTCATGATTTTGGACGACATGCTATACTATGACTTTTTTTTTAAAGATTTTGGACGACATGCTATACTATGACTTTTTTTTCATGATTTCGGACGACATGCTATACTATGACTTTTTTTTTAAAGATTTTGGACGACATGCTATACTATGACTTTTTTTTCATGATTTTGGACGACATGCTATACTATGACTTTTTTTTCATGATTTTGGACGACATGCTATACTATGACTTTTTTTTTTTAAAGATTTTTGACGACATGCTATACTATGACTTTTTTTTTAAGATTTTGGACGACATGCTATACTATGACTTTTTTTTAAAGATTTTGGATGACATGCTATTCTATGACTTTTTTTCATGATTTTGAATGACATGCTATACTATGACTTTTTTTTCAAGATTTTGGACGACATGCTATACTATGACTTTTTTTTCATGATTTCGGACGACATGCTATACTATGACTTTTTTTTTTTTTTAAAGATTTTTGACGACATGCTATACTATGACTTTTTTTTTTTAAAGATTTTTGACGACATGCTATACTATGACTTTTTTTCATGATTTTGGACGACATGCTATACTATGACTTTTTTTTTTTAAAGATTTTTGACGACATGCTATACTATGACTTTTTTTCATGATTTTGGACGACATGCTATACTATGACTTTTTTTTTTTAAAGATTTTTGACGACATGCTATACTATGACTTTTTTTTCATGATTTTGGACGACATGCTATACTATGACTTTTTTTTTAAGATTTTGGACGACATGCTATACTATGACTTTTTTTCATGATTTTGGACGACATGCTATACTATGACTTTTTTTTTAAAGATTTTGGACGACATGCTATACTATGACTTTTTTTTCATGATTTTGGACGACATGCTATACTATGACTTTTTTTCATGATTTTGGACGACATGCTATACTATGACTTTTTTTTTTTTAAAGATTTTTGACGACATGCTATACTATGACTTTTTTTAAAGATTTTTGACGACATGCTATACTATGACTTTTTTTTTAAAGATTTTTGACGACATGCTATACTATGACTTTTTTTCATGATTTTGGACGACATGCTATACTATGACTTTTTTTTTTTAAAAGATTTTGGACGACATGCTATACTATGACTTTTTTTCATGATTTTGGACGACATGCTATACTATGACTTTTTTTTTTTTAAAGATTTTTGACGACATGCTATACTATGACTTTTTTTAAAGATTTTTGACGACATGCTATACTATGACTTTTTTTTAAAGTTTTTGGACGACATGCTATACTATGACTTTTTTTTTTAAAAGATTTTGGACGACATGCTATACTATGACTTTTTTTTTTTTAAAGATTTTTGACGACATGCTATACTATGACTTTTTTTCATGATTTTGGACGACATGCTATACTATGACTTTTTTTTTAAAGATTTTGGACGACATGCTATACTATGACTTTTTTTTCATGATTTCGGACGACATGCTATACTATGACTTTTTTTTTAAAGATTTTGGACGACATGCTATACTATGACTTTTTTTTCATGATTTTGGACGACATGCTATACTATGACTTTTTTTTCATGATTTTGGACGACATGCTATACTATGACTTTTTTTTCATGATTTTGGACGACATGCTATACTATGACTTTTTTTTCATGATTTTGGACGACATGCTATACTATGACTTTTTTTTTTTAAAGATTTTTGACGACATGCTATACTATGACTTTTTTTTTAAGATTTTGGACGACATGCTATACTATGACTTTTTTTTAAAGATTTTGGATGACATGCTATTCTATGACTTTTTTTCATGATTTTGAATGACATGCTATACTATGACTTTTTTTTCAAGATTTTGGACGACATGCTATACTATGACTTTTTTTTCATGATTTCGGACGACATGCTATACTATGACTTTTTTTTTTTTTTAAAGATTTTTGACGACATGCTATACTATGACTTTTTTTTTTTAAAGATTTTTGACGACATGCTATACTATGACTTTTTTTCATGATTTTGGACGACATGCTATACTATGACTTTTTTTTTTTAAAGATTTTTGACGACATGCTATACTATGACTTTTTTTTCATGATTTTGGACGACATGCTATACTATGACTTTTTTTTTAAGATTTTGGACGACATGCTATACTATGACTTTTTTTTAAAGATTTTTGACGACATGCTATACTATGACTTTTTTTCATGATTTTGGACGACATGCTATACTATGACTTTTTTTTTTTTAAAGATTTTTGACGACATGCTATACTATGACTTTTTTTCATGATTTTGGACGACATGCTATACTATGACTTTTTTTTTTTTAAAGATTTTTGACGACATGCTATACTATGACTTTTTTTAAAGATTTTTGACGACATGCTATACTATGACTTTTTTTTAAAGTTTTTGGACGACATGCTATACTATGACTTTTTTTTTTAAAAGATTTTGGACGACATGCTATACTATGACTTTTTTTTTTTAAAGATTTTTGACGACATGCTATACTATGACTTTTTTTCATGATTTTGGACGACATGCTATACTATGACTTTTTTTTTAAAGATTTTGGACGACATGCTATACTATGACTTTTTTTTCATGATTTCGGACGACATGCTATACTATGACTTTTTTTTTAAAGATTTTGGACGACATGCTATACTATGACTTTTTTTTCATGATTTTGGACGACATGCTATACTATGACTTTTTTTCATGATTTTGGACAACATGCTATACTATGACTTTTTTTTCATGATTTTGGACGACATGCTATACTATGACTTTTTTTTCATGATTTTGGACGACATGCTATACTATGACTTTTTTTTTTTAAAGATTTTTGACGACATGCTATACTATGACTTTTTTTTCATGATTTTGGACGACATGCTATACTATGACTTTTTTTTTAAGATTTTGGAAGCTATTTTTTTTTTCATGGACGACATGCTATACTATGACTTTTTTTTAAAGATTTTTGACGACATGCTATACTATGACTTTTTTTCATGATTTTTGACGACATGCTATACTATGACTTTTTTTTAAAGATTTTTGCTATACTATGACTTTTTTTTAAAGATTTTTGACGACATGCTATACTATGACTTTTTTTCATGATTTTGGACGACATGCTATACTATGACTTTTTTTTTTTAAAGATTTTTGACGACATGCTATACTATGACTTTTTTTTAAAGATTTTATGACGACATGCTATACTATGACTTTTTTTCATGATTTTGGACGACATGCTATACTATGACTTTTTTTTTTTAAAGATTTTTGACGACATGCTATACTATGACTTTTTTTCATGATTTTGGACGACATGCTATACTATGACTTTTTTTTTTTTAAAGATTTTTGACGACATGCTATACTATGACTTTTTTTTTTAAAGATTTTTGACGACATGCTATACTATGACTTTTTTTTTTTAAAGATTTTGGACGACATGCTATACTATGACTTTTTTTTTTTTGACTTTTTTTTAAAGTTTTTGGAAAGATTTTGGACGACATGCTATACTATGACTTTTTTTTTTGATTTTGGACGACATGCTATACTATGACTTTTTTTTTTTTAAAGATTTTTGACGACATGCTATACTATGACTTTTTTTTTTATGATTTTGGACGACATGCTATACTATGACTTTTTTTTAAAGTTTTTGGACGACATGCTATACTATGACTTTTTTTTTTAAAAGATTTTGGACGACATGCTATACTATGACTTTTTTTTTTAAAAGATTTTGGACGACATGCTATACTATGACTTTTTTTTTTTTAAAGATTTTTGACGACATGCTATACTATGACTTTTTTTCATGATTTTGGACGACATGCTATACTATGACTTTTTTTTTAAAGATTTTGGACGACATGCTATACTATGACTTTTTTTTCATGATTTCGGACGACATGCTATACTATGACTTTTTTTTCATGATTTTGGACGACATGCTATACTATGACTTTTTTTTTTTAAAGATTTTTGACGACATGCTATACTATGACTTTTTTTTTTAAGATTTTGACTTTTTTTTAAAGATTTTGACATGCTATACTATGACTTTTTTTTAAAGATTTTGGATGACATGCTATTCTATGACTTTTTTTCATGATTTTGGATGACATGCTATTCTATGACTTTTTTTCATGATTTTGAATGACATGCTATACTATGACTTTTTTTTTAAGATTTTGGACGACATGCTATACTATGACTTTTTTTTTTTTTTTAAAGATTTTTGACGACATGCTATACTATGACTTTTTTTTTTTTAAAGATTTTTGACGACATGCTATACTATGACTTTTTTCATGATTTTGGACGACATGCTATACTATGACTTTTTTTTTTTAAAGATTTTTGACATGCTATACTATGACTTTTTTTTTTTAAAGATTTTTGACGACATGCTATACTATGACTTTTTTTCATGATTTTGGACGACATGCTATACTATGACTTTTTTTTTTTAAAGATTTTTGACGACATGCTATACTATGACTTTTTTTTCATGATTTTGGACGACATGCTATACTATGACTTTTTTTTTAAAGATTTTGGACGACATGCTATACTATGACTTTTTTTTCATGATTTCGGACGACATGCTATACTATGACTTTTTTTTTAAAGATTTTGGACGACATGCTATACTATGACTTTTTTTTCATGATTTTGGACGACATGCTATACTATGACTTTTTTTTCATGATTTTGGACGACATGCTATACTATGACTTTTTTTTCATGATTTTGGACGACATGCTATACTATGACTTTTTTTTCATGATTTTGGACGACATGCTATACTATGACTTTTTTTTTTTAAAGATTTTTGACGACATGCTATACTATGACTTTTTTTTTTTTGGACGACATGCTATACTATGACTTTTTTTTAAAGATTTTGGACGACATGCTATACTATGACTTTTTTTTAAAGATTTTGGATGACATGCTATACTATGACTTTTTTTTCATGATTTTGAATGACATGCTATACTATGACTTTTTTTTCATGATTTCGGACGACATGCTATACTATGACTTTTTTTTTTTTTTTGCTATACTAGATTTTTTTTCATGATTTTGACGACATGCTATACTATGACTTTTTTTTTTTAAAGATTTTTGACGACATGCTATACTATGACTTTTTTTCATGATTTTGGACGACATGCTATACTATGACTTTTTTTTTGATTTTGGACGACATGCTATTATGACTTTTTTTTTAATGATTTTGGACGACATGCTATACTATGACTTTTTTTTCATGATTTTGGACGACATGCTATACTATGACTTTTTTTTTTTAAAGATTTTGACGACATGCTATACTATGACTTTTTTTTTTTGGAACATGATTATTTTTTTTTTAAAGATTTTGGACGACATGCTATACTATGACTTTTTTTTTTTAAAGATTTTTGACGACATGCTATACTATGACTTTTTTTCATGATTTTGGACGACATGCTATACTATGACTTTTTTTTTTTTAAAGATTTTTGACGACATGCTATACTATGACTTTTTTTTTAAGATTTTGGACGACATGCTATACTATGACTTTTTTTTAAAGATTTTGGACGACATGCTATACTATGACTTTTTTTCATGATTTTGGACGACATGCTATACTATGACTTTTTTTTTTTTAAAGATTTTTGACGACATGCTATACTATGACTTTTTTTCATGATTTTGGACGACATGCTATACTATGACTTTTTTTTTAAAGATTTTGGACGACATGCTATACTATGACTTTTTTTTCATGATTTCGGACGACATGCTATACTATGACTTTTTTTTTAAAGATTTTGGACGACATGCTATACTATGACTTTTTTTTCATGATTTTGGACGACATGCTATACTATGACTTTTTTTCATGATTTTGGACGACATGCTATACTATGACTTTTTTTTCATGATTTTGGACGACATGCTATACTATGACTTTTTTTTCATGATTTTGGACGACATGCTATACTATGACTTTTTTTTTTTAAAGATTTTTGACGACATGCTATACTATGACTTTTTTTTCATGATTTTGGACGACATGCTATACTATGACTTTTTTTTTAAGATTTTGGACGACATGCTATACTATGACTTTTTTTCATGATTTTGGACGACATGCTATACTATGACTTTTTTTTAAAGATTTTTGACGACATGCTATACTATGACTTTTTTTCATGATTTTTGACGACATGCTATACTATGACTTTTTTTAAAGATTTTGGACGACATGCTATACTATGACTTTTTTTTAAAGATTTTTGACGACATGCTATACTATGACTTTTTTTCATGATTTTGGACCACATGCTATACTATGACTTTTTTTTTTTTAAAGATTTTTGACGACATGCTATACTATGACTTTTTTTCATGATTTTGGACGACATGCTATACTATGACTTTTTTTTTTTTAAAGATTTTGACTTTTTTTCATGACGACATGCTATACTATGACTTTTTTTAAAGATTTTTGACGACATGCTATACTATGACTTTTTTTTAAAGTTTTTGGACGACATGCTATACTATGACTTTTTTTTTTAAAAGATTTTGGACGACATGCTATACTATGACTTTTTTTTTTAAAAGATTTTGGACGACATGCTATACTATGACTTTTTTTTTTTTTTGGACGACATGCTATACTATGAAAGATTTTGGACGACATGCTATACTATGACTTTTTTTTTTATGATTTTGGACGACATGCTATACTATGACTTTTTTTTTAAAGATTTTGGACGACATGCTATACTATGACTTTTTTTTCATGATTTCGGACGACATGCTATACTATGACTTTTTTTTTAAAGATTTTGGACGACATGCTATACTATGACTTTTTTTTATGATTTTGGACGACATGCTATACTATGACTTTTTTTTTAAAGATTTTGGACGACATGCTATACTATGACTTTTTTTTCATGATTTTGGACGACATGCTATACTATGACTTTTTTTTCATGATTTTGGACGACATGCTATACTATGACTTTTTTTTCATGATTTTGGACGACATGCTATACTATGACTTTTTTTCATGATTTTGGACGACATGCTATACTATGACTTTTTTTCATGATTTTGGACGACATGCTATACTATGACTTTTTTTTCATGATTTTGGACGACATGCTATACTATGACTTTTTTTTCATGATTTTGGACGACATGCTATACTATGACTTTTTTTTCATGATTTTGGACGACATGCTATACTATGACTTTTTTTCATGATTTTGGACGACATGCTATACTATGACTTTTTTTTCATGATTTTGGACGACATGCTATACTATGACTTTTTTTTCATGATTTTGGACGACATGCTATACTATGACTTTTTTTTCATGATTTTGGACGACATGCTATACTATGACTTTTTTTTTTTAAAGATTTTTGACGACATGCTATACTATGACTTTTTTTTTAAGATTTTGGACGACATGCTATACTATGACTTTTTTTTAAAGATTTTGGATGACATGCTATTCTATGACTTTTTTTCATGATTTTGGATGACATGCTATTCTATGACTTTTTTTCATGATTTTGAATGACATGCTATACTATGACTTTTTTTTCAAGATTTTGGACGACATGCTATACTATGACTTTTTTTTCATGATTTCGGACGACATGCTATACTATGACTTTTTTTTTTTTTTAAAGATTTTTGACGACATGCTATACTATGACTTTTTTTTTTTAAAGATTTTTGACGACATGCTATACTATGACTTTTTTTCATGATTTTGGACGACATGCTATACTATGACTTTTTTTTTTAAAGATTTTTGACGACATGCTATACTATGACTTTTTTTTTTTAAAGATTTTTGACGACATGCTATACTATGACTTTTTTTCATGATTTTGGACGACATGCTATACTATGACTTTTTTTTTTTAAAGATTTTTGACGACATGCTATACTATGACTTTTTTTTCATGATTTTGGACGACATGCTATACTATGACTTTTTTTTTAAGATTTTGGACGACATGCTATACTATGACTTTTTTTTAAAGATTTTGGATGACATGCTATACTATGACTTTTTTTTTTTAAAGATTTTTGACGACATGCTATACTATGACTTTTTTTCATGATTTTGGACGACATGCTATACTATGACTTTTTTTTTTTAAAGATTTTTGACGACATGCTATACTATGACTTTTTTTTTAAGATTTTGGACGACATGCTATACTATGACTTTTTTTTCATGATTTTGGACGACATGCTATACTATGACTTTTTTTTAAGATTTTGGACGACATGCTATACTATGACTTTTTTTTAAAGATTTTGGATGACATGCTATTCTATGACTTTTTTTCATGATTTTGAATGACATGCTATACTATGACTTTTTTTTTTTAAAGATTTTTGACGACATGCTATACTATGACTTTTTTTTTAAGATTTTGGACGACATGCTATACTATGACTTTTTTTTCATGATTTTGGACGACATGCTATACTATGACTTTTTTTTTTTAAAGATTTTTGACGACATGCTATACTATGACTTTTTTTTCATGATTTTGGACGACATGCTATACTATGACTTTTTTTCTTTTTGGATGATTTTGGACGACATGCTATACTATGACTTTTTTTCATGATTTTGGACGACATGCTATACTATGACTTTTTTTTCATGATTTTGGACGACATGCTATACTATGACTTTTTTTTCATGATTTTGGACGACATGCTATACTATGACTTTTTTTTCATGATTTTGGACGACATGCTATACTATGACTTTTTTTCATGATTTTGGACGACATGCTATACTATGACTTTTTTTTCATGATTTTGGACGACATGCTATACTATGACTTTTTTTCATGATTTTGGACGACATGCTATACTATGACTTTTTTTCATGATTTTGGACGACATGCTATACTATGACTTTTTTTTCATGATTTTGGACGACATGCTATACTATGACTTTTTTTTCATGATTTTGGACGACATGCTATACTATGACTTTTTTTTCATGATTTTGGACGACATGCTATACTATGACTTTTTTTCATGATTTTGGACGACATGCTATACTATGACTTTTTTTTCATGATTTTGGACGACATGCTATACTATGACTTTTTTTTCATGATTTTGGACGACATGCTATACTATGACTTTTTTTTCATGATTTTGGACGACATGCTATACTATGACTTTTTTTTCATGATTTTGGACGACATGCTATACTATGACTTTTTTTTTTTAAAGATTTTTGACGACATGCTATACTATGACTTTTTTTTTAAGATTTTGGACGACATGCTATACTATGACTTTTTTTTAAAGATTTTGGATGACATGCTATTCTATGACTTTTTTTCATGATTTTGGATGACATGCTATTCTATGACTTTTTTTCATGATTTTGAATGACATGCTATACTATGACTTTTTTTTCAAGATTTTGGACGACATGCTATACTATGACTTTTTTTTCATGATTTCGGACGACATGCTATACTATGACTTTTTTTTTTTTTTAAAGATTTTTGACGACATGCTATACTATGACTTTTTTTTTTTAAAGATTTTTGACGACATGCTATACTATGACTTTTTGTCATGATTTTGGACGACATGCTATACTATGACTTTTTTTTTTTAAAGATTTTTGACGACATGCTATACTATGACTTTTTTTTTTTAAAGATTTTTGACGACATGCTATACTATGACTTTTTTTCATGATTTTGGACGACATGCTATACTATGACTTTTTTTTTTTAAAGATTTTTGACGACATGCTATACTATGACTTTTTTTTCATGATTTTGGACGACATGCTATACTATGACTTTTTTTTAAAGATTTTGGATGACATGCTATACTATGACTTTTTTTTTTTAAAGATTTTTGACGACATGCTATACTATGACTTTTTTTCATGATTTTGGACGACATGCTATACTATGACTTTTTTTTTTAAAGATTTTTGACGACATGCTATACTATGACTTTTTTTTTAAGATTTTGGACGACATGCTATACTATGACTTTTTTTTCATGATTTTGGACGACATGCTATACTATGACTTTTTTTTAAGATTTTGGACGACATGCTATACTATGACTTTTTTTTAAAGATTTTGGATGACATGCTATTCTATGACTTTTTTTCATGATTTTGAATGACATGCTATACTATGACTTTTTTTTTTTTAAAGATTTTTGACGACATGCTATACTATGACTTTTTTTTCATGATTTTGGACGACATGCTATACTATGACTTTTTTTTTAAGATTTTGGACGACATGCTATACTATGACTTTTTTTTCATGATTTTGGACGACATGCTATACTATGACTTTTTTTTAAGATTTTGGACGACATGCTATACTATGACTTTTTTTTAAAGATTTTGGATGACATGCTATTCTATGACTTTTTTTCATGATTTTGAATGACATGCTATACTATGACTTTTTTTTTTTAAAGATTTTTGACGACATGCTATACTATGACTTTTTTTTTAAGATTTTGGACGACATGCTATACTATGACTTTTTTTTCATGATTTTGGACGACATGCTATACTATGACTTTTTTTTTTTAAAGATTTTTGACGACATGCTATACTATGACTTTTTTTTCATGATTTTGGACGACATGCTATACTATGACTTTTTTTTTAAGATTTTGGACGACATGCTATACTATGACTTTTTTTTCATGATTTTGGACGACATGCTATACTATGACTTTTTTTTAAGATTTTGGACGACATGCTATACTATGACTTTTTTTTAAAGATTTTGGATGACATGCTATTCTATGACTTTTTTTCATGATTTTGAATGACATGCTATACTATGACTTTTTTTTCAAGATTTTGGACGACATGCTATACTATGACTTTTTTTTCATGATTTCGGACGACATGCTATACTATGACTTTTTTTTTTTTAAAGATTTTTGACGACATGCTATACTATGACTTTTTTTTTTTTAAGATTTTTGACGACATGCTATACTATGACTTTTTTTCATGATTTTGGACGACATGCTATACTATGACTTTTTTTTTTTTAAAGATTTTTGACGACATGCTATACTATGACTTTTTTTTTTTTAAAGATTTTTGACGACATGCTATACTATGACTTTTTTTTTTTAAAAGATTTTTGACGACATGCTATACTATGACTTTTTTTCATGATTTTGGATGACATGCTATTCTATGACTTTTTTTCAAGATTTTTGACGACATACTATACTATGACTTGTTTTCAAGATTTTTGACGAGATGCTATACTATGACTTGTTTTCATGATATTGGACGAGATACTATACTATGACTTGTTTTCAAGATTTTTGACGACATGCTATACTATGACTTGTTTTCATGATTTTGGACGAGATACTATACTATGACTTGTTTTCATGATTTTGGACGAGATACTATACTATGACTTTTTTTTCATGATTTTGGACGACATGCTATACTATGACTTTTTTTTCATGATTTTGGACGACATGCTATACTATGACTTTTTTTCAAGATTTTGGACGACATGCTATACTATGACTTTTTTTCAAGATTTTTGACGACATGCTATACTATGACTTTTTTTTCATGATTTTGGACGACATGCTATACTATGACTTGTTTTCAAGATTTTGGACGACATGCTATACTATGACTTTTTTTCAAGATTTTTGACGACATGCTATACTATGACTTTTTTTCAAGATTTTTGACGACATGCTATACTATGACTTTTTTTCAAGATTTTTGACGACATGCTATACTATGACTGTTTTCATGATTTTGAATGGCATGCTATCCTGTGACATTTTTTTCATGATTTCTGACGACATACTATCCTGTGACATTTTTTCAGGATTTTGGACGACATGCTATACTGTGACATTTTTTCAGGATTTCGGACGGCATTCTATACCATGGCGTTTTTTTCATGATTTTTGACGACATACTGTGCTTTGACTTTTTTCAGGATTTTGGATGACATGCTATGCTATGGCGCTTTTTCATGATCTTTCATTACATACTATATGATGACATTTTTATATTTTTGACGATATGCTGTACTATGTTCGTAGTTTTTCACAACATTCTACACTATTTTTTTTCAAGATTTTTGACAACACATTGACTTTTTTATGAGTCTTGATGACATGCTATATTATGATGTCATGATATTTTTGACAACATTCGTATTTTTACCACCATATTATACGTTTTTTAATCAAACATGTCAGTTTCCACATTAGAACAAAATTTTTCAGGCGTGATCATGAAAGAAAAATGCTCAGTTTCTGTTGAAAACATGTCATTTGTCCTGTGACATCATCAAATGTGTCGAGTATTCCCTCAGTCAGATTTTAAACAGAGTAAAGATGGCTAATGCTTCGTTCTTCCCCTCAGATTTAACAAGAAGACGAGGAAGTGAGGACAGCGAAGATGGTCGCCTAGATCAGCTATTTCCTCCTATATTACGTCACCTCTCAGCGTTCACTGTGTAAATTGTCTCCACCTGTTTTGTTCTTCAATGCAGTTTTAAATAAAGTTGTATTCTGTTTAAAAACATGTTTGTAGTTTGTTCTAAAGGTTTCACACTGTCCTCACAAACGTATCTTAATAAGCCTCTGTCCTGACAAACTAGTCTCAATAAAGCTGTGTCCTCATGAACCAGTGTCCTCACAAACTTGTCCTCCTAAACTTGTCCTCATGAACCAGTGTCCTCACAAAACAGTGTGTCCTCACAAACTTGTCCTCCTAAACCTGTTCTCTCAAACCAGTCTTAATAAACCTGTGTCCTCATGAACCAGTGTCCTAACAAACCAGTGTGTCCTCACAAACTTTTCCTCCTAAACCTGTGTCCTCATGAACCAGTGTCCTAACAAAACAGTGTGTCCTCACAAACTTGTCCTCCTAAACCTATGTCCTCTCAAACCAGTCCAGAGTGTCCTCATAAACGTGTGTCCTCACAAACCAGGGGGTCGTGATAACCAATGTCCACAATCCAGTGTCTTCACAAACCAGAGTGTCCTTACAAGTCATAGTGGCAGACTGTCTCCGAGTTCTTACTGGATGTAGACCTGTGACTAACACGGCTCTGCTGAAGACGAACAGAAGAGACCGAAGATGATCAGGTTTGATGTGGTTAAAGATTTTTAATAATATTGAAATACAATCAAACAGGCATAGTTCTGTACAGTTTGTGTTAGTGCGAGCTGCAGAAACACGATCATCACATAAATGATTATTCGTACCGATTTGTCTCCAAAACACATTTAAAGGATTCTGCATTAAACAAAACTTTGATGTGAGGTGACAGACGGTGACCATGGAAACAAATACTATGGACTGAATTGAAACGTTCTGGATGTTTGAACGTTGGTTAAACGTTTGCACACACAGCTGGACTGCCAGATGATTGACAGATGACATCATTAGTTTAATATTTTCAATTTTTCCTTTGATAGGAAACTCGGCGGTCTCCATGGAAACAGTTAATGAAATGTGTTTACATGTAAATGTATGTCAATTGGCAGCAGGACGAAAGATGAGTCGCTTTAATGAGCCAATCAGAGGAGAGCTGATCTGATTGGTGATTGATGGATTGATCAGATGTTCTTATGGTGAAGAAACCAGAAACATGTTTACAGTCCGTCTTCCTCCTGATGATGAAACCTCCTAACTACAAACCAAATACCTCCTATCTGCAGGTCCTGGGAGTGGGGCTTCATGATGTTGGCTCTGGCGCCCCCTCAGAACTAACTTTACAGTTTGAGCTCCACTGCTGGTCAAAACTGTTGAACTCTGTCCACTGAGAAACAAACACTCTTATTTTGGTTTCCTGAAGTGAGTCGGTCGCCCCCTGCTAGATGCACCCGCTCGTCTCTGTGCACAGAAACTCTTCAGTTGTTTACATTCCTGTCGCTGAGTTATTTAATCAGCTGTTGGGATTTATTAATAAATATTAGTCATAAAACGGTTATGGTTACATTATATTTACATGTTAACGTTTTTATGATGTCATGTGGGTGTAACTATCAGCCTCTGTTTCGTCACCATGCGAGTGTGAACCTCCGCCCCCAAGTAGCAACTGTCCAGTCACACCTTAGCAACCGTTGCTCAGCCTGTGCAGAGTTTTGACTGGTCACATCATTTTGTCAACTTTTCAGAAACAACAGTGAAAATGTGAAGAAGAGATGAAACAGTGTGAGCTGCTCGTGTTCTTGTCGGGCTCAGTTGCCTCTGACAGCAGTGACCCGGCGTTACCGAGTCCAGGAGCTGAGAGAAAACGCTGTTATTTGGTTACTCTGATAAAATCTAGATTCCACACTGAAACGTCTGAGGCGGTCCTGAATGCATCCTGACTGAAACCCAGTAACTCTCAGGTGAGGTTAAAACTGATTCTGCCACAGAAATGTGCCGTCAGGACGTAAAGCCAACTTCAGACATGCCGTCATTGCATACAGAGTCAGAGGAGACTCGAGAGGGCGGCGCCAACGGAGGCAAAGACCCGAGTTTGAAATGTTTCAACTAGTTCAGCTGAAAGTGAAGCAGCATCGTCATGATCGTCCCATCAGGTGTTTACATCAGCGGCAGTCATGTGATTTGGAGGTGTTAGACATGTATTAATGTTTACAGTTATAGGTGATGTCATGTTTCTTTGGACAGAACACGGATGGATAAATAACCCAAATAAACAAACTGTAAACAAACGGATGGAAACAACAACATGAGGAGGAAATCCAAACACTGAGCTCAGAGTCTGAAAATAATCAGACTGAAGACAGTAGATGAAACATCTCACACTTCCTGTCTGTAGAGTCAGTTTGACATCCCGCCTGAAAACGTCACACTTTACTCTCAGCGTCACAGTTTGTGATGTCACAGCTCGCCGTCACAGAACAAACACACTGTGATCCCATCTGACATCACAGCGGCGTCAGTTCAGGCCTCTGCTGAAAGCTCAGGATGAGTCTGAATTCAGACAGGAAGTAGAGACAACAAACAAACAACAGCAGAGTCTGTTGGCATGGCGATGTGTCAATCTGTTCTTCCCATGATGCTTTGTGTCTGTTTGTTTTGATATATGAATATTAGAACAGTCTAAATACATGAAACAGTGACATGATGTAATGCTGATTATGGTGATTATACATGGAAACAAGCAAGCAATCAGGTGTGGGCGTGTCTCTGCAGTGAACCAATAAGGTGTGGGCGTGTCTCTGCAGTGAACCAATAAGGTGTGGGCGTGTCTCTGCGGTGAACCAATAAGGTGTGGGCGTGTCTCTGCGGTGAACCAATAAGGTGTGGGCGTGTCTCTGCGGTGAACCAATAAGGTGTGGGCGTGTCTCTGCAGTGAACCAATAAGGTGTGGGCGTGTCTCTGCAGTGAACCAATAAGGTGTGGGCGTGTCTTTGCAGTGAACCAATAAGGTGTGGGCGTGTCTCTGCAGTGAACCAATAAGGTGTGGGCGTGTCTTTGCAGTGAACCAATAAGGTGTGGGCGTGTCTCTGCAGTGAACCAATAAGCTGTGGGCGTGTCTCTGCAGTGAACCAATAAGCTGTGGGCGTGTCTCTGCAGTGAACCAATAAGCTGTGGGCGTGTCTTTGCAGTGAACCAATCAATGACAGTGAGAACAAACATTTGCTGCGCAAGTTAAAACATTCACATGAATAAAATCATGGCGATGCCCAGTCACAGTTCCCATGATGCTTCACTCTGTGAGTCCAGCTGGTGTTGAGCGTCTCCGTCTTCACAGTTTGGATTCAGGTTGTGGTTTCTGTCTCAGTGTTCTGCTGGTTCTGCTCCGCCTGTCTTTCACCTCTACTTGGTTCCGGTCCAGGCTCGGTCTGAGTGAGGCGAGGGAGCGCAGAGCTCTGAGTCGGAGTCCGACTCCCCCTCTGCGATGTATGGGTGGACAGTGGCGCAGCGGGCGGCGCCTCCTCCTCCTCTTCCTCCTCCTCCTTGGTGGTCTCCCAGGTTGGCGGAGGAGTAGAAGCTGTTGTTGAGAAAGTCCAGGTTCTCTCTGGACTGGGAGATGGAGAAGCCGCTGAAGGAGCGCTCCAGCTCCTCGTGGTCCACAGACGGGATGGAGATGGAGGCGTCGCTGTCCGGCTTTAGCTCCTCCCCTCCTCCTCCTCCTCCTCCTCCCTCTGGTCTTTCGTTCCCTCTGTCTCCGGTGCTTTGTCGGTGGGATCGGTTCCCGCCATGTCTCTCTCCAGCCGGAGGAGGCGGGAGTCGGACCAGTGACCCATCTCCTACTGGACTTGGAGTGTTGCCGTGGCTATGCTGGGAAGGGGGCGGGGCCTGCTGGTGGAGCTGCGAACTGATTGGCTGCCAGGAAGTAGAGGCTGGACAGGTGGGGGCATTGTAGTTCCTGTGTCCAGTGGAGCTGCTGGAGCGAACCATCTTTGTCACCGCTCGACTCTTCTCGTTGTTATCGGCAGGAAGCACCCTGTAAACAACAACAAGTAAACAACCAGTAAACAAACAAGAAGCACCCTGTAAACAACAAGTAAACAACCAGTAAACAAACAGGAAGCACCCTGTAAACAACAAGTAAACAACCAGTAAACAAACAGGAAGCACCCTGTAAACAACAACCAATAAACAAACAGAAAGCACCCTGTAAACAACAACAGAATTGATGAATGAGCTTCTGCTGGTACATCCTCACTGTCATACGTCCCCGGAGGATCTCAATGCTGATTGGCTATCGCGAATAGGTCACTGAAGTTCATATTTTTCAACTCCCACGACGCAAAATTGTCCCACTTAATTTGCAAATTTTGCGTCATGTCCACTGCAACGCCGCCCGGTGGGGATTCACATCTAATCACATCTTTATATTGACTTCACATGTCATTCACTCATGTCAACAAGCAAACAAACAACACCCTGTAAACAACAACACCTTAATGACAAATAAACAAACACGAATCACCCTGTAAACAACACACGTAAACAAACAGGAAGCACCCTGTAAACAATATGAAGAAAACAACAAGCAAACAAACAAACACCGTGTAAACAACATGTCAACAACAAGTAAACAAACAGGCAGCACCCTGTAAACAACATGTCAACATGTTATGTAACCATGTTATGTAAAAACATGTAAACAAAAAGTAAACAACATGTCATGTAAACAACATGTAAACAACAACATGCGGTCTCCCAGTGTCGGCGGACACTCACTGTAGCATCTTGGAGATGGACTGGCTCTTTTCCAGGTGGTCCACCGGACTGTGGTAGGGCGGCGCCGGGTCAGGCTCCTTGGATCCAAAGTAGGCGTCGGTCTCGGCCTGAGGGATTCCCATTCGCTGGATGTAGATGTTCACCAGGAAGTCCAACTTTCTCTCCATGGACAGGACCTGAGGGACACATGAGCAGCAGAGGACCAATCAGATTCAAGATTGAAGCTGCATCAGAGAAACCAGCAGAGCTTTTGGTGCTGCTCTGCTCAAAGTGTTTTTGGCAGCAGACTGGTTGCGACTGGTTACCTGCTTCTCCACCTTCCCCAGCCGGCCCATCATGCTCGGGTCCTCAGGTAGTTCCTCGCTGGCTGTTTTGGGACGGTCCTTGTCTGCAATTGGTGTCCCTCTGCCGACTATCTGATCCACCCTGCCAATTAGCAGACAGCATGAGTCAGCTCCGGGACACCGGCCCCTGATTTCACCACTGACATGAGTTCTATAGATTAAACTTTTTACCACCGTGTGTGAAACAGCGAGGCGCCTTGATGCAGGACGTCCTAAAGGTCATGAATGTGTCATATTGTTTCTGTTGGTTTATCATTTTAATTTTTTCTGTGTCACTTCAGTTTCCACTCCACACACTTTTATACTTTGCCCACCAGGTGTCAAGGTTTTTCCTCCTGTATGTAGTTTTTCTTGGTTTTGAGAAAATATATTTTTCTGTTGACATTGTTTTCTGGTGAATTTTAAGAGCTGCTTGATAATGATGTGAATATATTGTGATGTCAGAGTGACGTATTTGGACCTGAAGGAGACGATGTAGTTAGACACAGAACTGTTAAACATTGCTGGGGGAGCAGAGCTGCAGAAATCTGTGTCCAGTTAATGTGTCGTATTGTTTCTGCAGGAGTGAATAAATGCTGTGAAACATCATCTGTCCAGGCTCCGCCCACACACATTACACAAGGAAATATTAAGGAGATCCTGGATGCAGGGGGGGAGGTCTTACCTTGACTGGAGGTTCTTGATGCGGGCGAGCATGTCCAGGTGTCCCGCTGAATACTGTTCGATCACGTCCATGACGTCATAGGGACGAAGACTCTCCTTAAACTTCCTCTTTGACACCATGAAACGCATTATACTGAGAGACAGGAAGAAAACAGGAAGTCAGCTCTCAGGAGGTCTCAGGCTCAGGGTCAGGGTCAGGGACTGATGTGGAGGCTCTCAGACCATCAGTGGGTCTGGATGAAAACAACATCAGATTAAAGAAGGGACGGAGCTCAGAGCTCCGAGGAGTCAGCTAAGGCAGTTCAACATCCAATCAATTCAATTCAATTCAATTTTATTTATAAAGCCCAACATCACAAATCACAATTTGCCTCACAGGGCTTTACAGCATACAACATCCCTCTGTCCTTTGGACCCTCACAGCTGATCAGGAAAAACTCCCCCCAAAAAAACCCCTTTAACGGGGAAAAAAATTGGTAGAAACCTCAGGAAGAGCAACTGAGGAGGGATCCCTCTTCCAGGACGGACAGACGTGCAATAGATGACGTACAGAACAGATCAGCATAATAAAATAGCAGTAATCCGCATGACACAATGAGACAGAAAGAGAGAGAGAGAGAGAGAGAGAGATGCAGGTAATGAACGTAGCTTACAACATTATTGAAAGTAATAATATTATAGTTATAGTTCTGGTTACTGTGGTACAATATGCTGAAAGTATGTATTAATATCTGACAGTATACATGTGTGACAATAGTCATATGTGTATAATAACAGTAGAAGTATGACTAATGACTAATGATGGCAGCAGCAGCAGCAGGAGGCATCTGGCAGGACCACGGCAGCAGCACAACCACACACGTCACACTGTCCAGGCACCGCTGTGATATGAGTTAATCTGAGAGACAGTGGAGCACAAAGGCTCCGGAGAAGAAGCCGAGTTAGTGACATCCAGAATGGCCGAGTTAGCAAGATGCAGTAATAGAATACGAGAGAGAGAGAGAGAGAGAGAGTGAGAGAGAGAGAGAGAGAGAGAGAGAGAAGGTGCCCGGTGTATTATAGGGGGGTCCTCCGGCAGACTAGGCCTAAGTCAGCCTAACTAGGGGCTGGTACAGGGCAAGCCTGAGCCAGCCCTAACTATAAGCTTTATCAAAGAGGAAAGTCTTAAGTCTAGTCTTAAATGTGGAGACGGTGTCTGCCTCCCGGACCGTAAAAGGAAAATGATTCCACAGGAGAGGAGCCTGATAGCTGAAGGCTCTGGCTCCTGATCTACTTTTGGAGACTTTAGGGACCACGAGTAACCCTGCGTTCTCAGAGCGCAGTGTTCTGGTGGGATAATATGGCACTATGAGCTCTCTAAGATATGACGGAGCTTGACCATTTAGAGCTTTATAAGTTAACAGTTGGATTTTAAATTCAATTCTGGATTTTACAGGGAGCCAGTGCAGAGAAGCTAAAACAGGAGAAATATGATCTGGTTTCTTAGTTCCTGTTAGTACACATGCTGCTGCATTCTGAATTAGCTGGAGAGTTTTTAAGGACTTACTAGAGCTACCTGATAATAGAGAGTTACAGTAATCCAGCCTTGAGGTAACAAAAGCGTGGACCAATTTTTCTGTATCTTTTCGGGTCAGGATAGGCCTAATTTTCACAATATTACGCAGATGAAAAAATGCAGTCCGTGAGGTTTGTTTTAAATGAGAATTAAAAGACAAATCTTGATCAAATATTACTCCGAGGTTTCTTACGGTAGTGCTAGAGGCCAGAGCAATGCCATCTAGAGAAACTATGTCATCAGATAAAGAGTCTCTGAGTTGTTTGGGGCCAAGAACAATAACTTAAGTTTTGTCTGAATTTAACATCAGGAAATTGGTGCTCATCCAGGTTTTTATGTCTTTAAGGCAGTTATGGAGTTTAGTTAATTGATTACTTTCTTCTGGCTTCATCGATAAATACAACTGAGTATCATCCGCATAACAATGGAAATTTATAGAGTGATTTCTAATGATGTTACCTAAAGGAAGCATATATAGAGTAAATAGGATTGGTCAGGATCCTCCCTGAAGACGCATCCTACATATGTCCAACTGGGACGTATAGTGTTTGAACGCTAGAATATTTTGTGTCGACTCTGACATTTCACATTTCACTCTCACTGACACTGCAGAATTGATGAATGAGCTTCTGTCGGTACATCCTCGCTGTCGTACGTTCCCGGAGGATCTCAATGCTGATTGGCTATCGCTGTGTGAATAGGTCACTGAAGTTCATATTTTTCAACTCCCACGACGCAAAACTGTCCCACTTAATTCGCAAATTTTGCGTCATGTCCACTGCAACGCCGCCCGGTGGGGATTCACATCTAATCACATCTTTACATTGACTTCACATGTCATTCACTGGCGCCCAGCATGAACACATTACAGTTCCCAACCTGAAACCACCAGGTCCTGAAAAGCCCGATGGGTTGGACCAGGTTCGGGCTGAAAACATGCCCTGATTGGCCGGGTTGGGCAGGGCTGGGGCTGCGGGAAATTAAACATTTTTATTAAATAAATAAATGAATAATATTAAAGTGCAGGGAGAGGAGAGGGAGCAGCCAGGCTCCGGACTCTCTATCCGTCCTCCCATTCCGAGCAGGATGCTCTCAGACAGGGAAATACAGAGAGTCGGTGATCACGAATATGTCTTACTGGATTGGTCGAGGCCTGGGTTAACAACGACTGCCATCAGTGCTGTTGACCTACAGGGTGATGGTGGAAATTGGACTACTGTTAGTCAAGAAAGGGGAGGAGGAAGGCGTGTCCATAGGCAGAAAGGGAAGAGGAAAGGCAAGAGAAAAGCACTGAGAGTAGGGACTTTGAATGTTGGGACTGTGACAGGGAGAGCTAGAGAGGTGACTGACATGATGCAGAGGAGGAAGGTGGATATACTGTGTGTTCAGCAGACCAGGTGGAACGGTAGCAAGGCCAGAAGCTTAGGAGCAGGGTTCAAACTGTTTTATCATGGTGTAGTTAGGAAGAGAAACGGAGTAGGAGTTATCCTGAAGGAGGAGTTTGTTAGGAATGTTGTGGAGGTGAAAAGACTGTCAGATAGGGTGATGAGTCTGAAGCTAGAAACTGAAGGTGTAGTTGTTACGCCTCACAGGTAGGATGTGAGTTAGAGGAGAAGGAGAAATTCTGCAGTGAGTTAGATGAAGTGACGCAGAATATCCCGAGCGGAGAGAGAGTGGTGATTGGTGCAGACTGCAATGGACATGTTGGGGCAGGGAACAGAGGGGAAGAGGAGGTGATGAGGAGGTGATGGGGAGGTGATGGGCAGGTTTGGCATCCAGGATAGAAGGACGCAGAAGGACAGATGGTGGTAGACTTTGCAAAAAGGAAGGAAATGGCTGCAGTGAATACTTTTTTCCAGAAGAGGCAGGAACATAGGGTGACTTATAAGAGCGGAGGCAGGAGCACACAGGTGGACTACATCTTGTGTAGACTCTGTAATCTGAAGGAGATCAGTCAGGTGAGAGTGTAGCCAGACAGCATAGGATGATGGTGTGAAGGGTGACTCTGGTGGTGAGGAAGATGAAGAGGACAAAGGCAGAGCAGACGACGAAGTGGTGGAAGCTGAAGAAGGAAGAGGGTTGTGTGGTCTTCAGGGAGGAGGCGAGATAGGCTCTGGGTGGCCAGGAGGTGCTCCCAAATGACTGGACAACTACAGCTAATGTTACCAGAGAGACAGGTAGGAGAGTACTGGGTGTGTCATCTGGAAGGAAAGGAGATAAGGAGACTTGGTGATGGAGTGAGGAAGTGTATATAGAAAAAGAGATTAGCTAAGAAGATGTGGGACACTGAGAGGACTGAAGAGAGTCGACAGGGGTACACGGCGATTCAGCGTAAGGTGAAGGTAGAGGTGGCAAAGGCCAAACAAAGTGCGTACGATTTGTATGATAGGTTGGACAGTCACGAGGGAGAGACTGATTTATACAGGTTAGGGTGATTAAGGACAGAAATGGGAATGTTCTGACAGGTGCCACAGGTGTGATGGGAAGATGGAAAGAGCTCTTTGAAGAGTTGATGAATGAGGAAAATGAGAGAGAACAAAGAGTAGAAGAGGTGACCATTGTGGAGCAGGAAGGAGCAAAGATTAGTGAAGATGAAGTGAGGAGGGCACTGAGGAGGATGAAGAGTGAAGGCAGTTGGTCCTGATGATATACCTGTGGAGGTATGGAAGTGGAGTTTCTGACTAGGTTTTTAAGAACAAGGGAGACGTGCAGAGTTGTGGCAACTACAGAGGGATGAAGTTGATGAGCCATACAATGAAGCTGCGGGAAAGAGAAGTGGAAGCTAGACTAAGAGCAGAGGTGAGCGTCTGTGAGCAGCAGTGTGGTTTCATGCCAAGAAAAAGTAGTGCAGATGCAGTATTTGCTTTGAGGATGCTGATGGAAACGTACAGAGAAGGTCAGAGGGAAATGCATATGACAGGGCGCTGAGAGAGGAGCGGAGTGGAGTGGTGAGGTGTGCTGTGGGTGTGACACAGGAGTTAAAGGTGGAGGTGGGACTGCATCAAGGATCAGCTCTGAGCCCCTCCTTGTTGCTATGGTGATGGACAGGTTGACAGATGAGGTTAGAGAGGAACCTCCATGGACTATGATGTTTGCAGATGTCACTGTGGCCTGTAGTGAGAGGAGGTGGAGGAACCTCACTGAGGTCACAGTTTATGTCCCTCCTCACTCAGAGTCACTCTGAGAACTGTCTTCCTGTCTGAGAGGACGGATGGACGAAGTGAGGGAAACACAAAGAACACTAACGTTACACTTCTGGACATGTCCAGAGGGTAACTGGACTTCCTCCAGAGTTCTGGACCACAGACTGATCCAGAATCTGATTCTGCTTCCAGACTGAAGAACTCAACTTTACAGACCTCCTAAATATAAATAACGGACAGGAGAGGAACTGGAAGAGGACTGACCACCAACAACAAGGATAAGAATAATAACAATAATAACAATAATAATAATAAGAATGACAATAAAGTCAACAATAATAATAATTATTATTATAATAATAATGATAGTAAAAATAATAATAATAATAATAATGATAATAAAGAATGTCTTACCACAGAGCATGACAGAGGAGCAGACAGTGTCAGACAACAGAAAACAGTAAAACAACAGAAAAGAATGAAGCTGGGTGGAGGTCAGACTGACTGGTCTTACCCAACAGCTGATGGTGACCTTTGACCCTGGGGTGAGGAGCACAAATAAACCAAAACACAAACAAAAAGAATGTGAATAAAAAGCAGAATGACTTCAGTGCAGCAAATAAACTATGAGACGAGCGATGAATGATGAGCAGCTAACAGACGTGACTCCTGGATGACTACATACCAGATGGCTCTGATGGTGACCTTTAACCCTGGCGTCAGGTCCTGAGGGACGAACTCGCAGTGGCAGCTCTTGTTGTCATCAGCCATGTCTTCTCCTGGCAGGCTGGCCTCTGAAACAACAACGACAATGTCAAATGAAATGTGGCGCTACGGCAGCAGATGATGGAAGATGCGTCTCCTCTTCCTCCCACGGTACAAACATGAAGCCGAAACATCCTGGATACGGCCGCCTCCATCATACGCTGATGACATCATCTGGAGTCAGAGTCTGTGCAGTGATGATCTCCACAGTATCCAGTATCATGGCCATTTGCTAACGTGAAGGGGGCGGGGCTTATGACCTGTACTGTTGCCAGCCACCAAGGGGCGATCCAGATGTTTCAGCTTCACATCTGGAGAGCTGTCACTGCGTCCATCTTTATTATTTTTTTATAGTTTCTGTCGTCTGACCCTGAGGGCAGCGTCGCCCTGGTTTCCTCGTCAAACAGCCAATCACATCGTTCTGTTGGATTTCAGATTATTACAGAAAACAAACAAAGGTTTCTGATCCTTCACTGAAGAACACCACTTTATGATTATTGAAGTATAAATTCAATCAGCAGAAGTAGAGAACTAACATCACATGACTGCGGTCACATGACATGACGTCAGCACCTCAGCGAGGCTGTAAAGTTGTGTTTGGCGTGATGACGTCCTGCAGTCTCGTCTCGTCTCGCTAGAGACACAAAAAGCTTCTAAATTCACAGTGACGTAGAGACAAAGCTGAAAGTCTCTCAGTTTGTTGTAACCACAGAACTTATATCACACATCTGACCTTCAAGATGAGGGAACAGGAAGTGCTAACATGCTAACACACAAACTCATTTCTGGAGGACTGTGTGGATGAAACATTTATTATGGATGTCCTGATCATGACCGGATAACTCTGCCCCCAACTAATGAGTTACGTTAGTTAGGTAGTTCATTAGTGAGTGAGTGAGTGAGTGAGTTGACTTTTATTATATTTATATAACTTCAGTAATGACGGAGAACGGGGGGTGTTGGCGTGTGTGTGTGTGTGTGTGTGTTACCCTGCGTCTCCAATCAGATACCTTACATGTGAGTGTGTGGCACCAAATTATTACAGAATGAACCCAGTGATCAACCTGCTGACCTGCTGACCTCCATGCTACAACACTTTCAACACCTTCTCATCCCAAGTCGTCACATCTTGTCGGTTCATCAGCGGACTTTTTCGTCTACGTTTCATGTGCTAGGTGTCCTCCTGTGTCTGTTGCTGACAGTCCAGGACGCCGCAACCAACAACAGGACATATAAAAAAAGCAGGTGGTTAGGTTTAGAAATAAACAACATGGTTTGGCTCGACACTCATACAGGAAGTGAACACTGAACCTCAGGGTGAAAGTTAAGGGTTTGTTGGACCTGCCCACCTCCCTCCTGCTCACTCTATACTGTTCAGCTCATTATAGACACTGTTGAGGCTGACATCTCGATGATGTCATGATGACATCACAGTGACATCATGTTGTTGAGGTGCAGCTGCCTCTCCCCCACAGGGCTGTAGGCTCCATAGGAGTGTTAAAA
The DNA here is from genome assembly GCA_013133815.1 of Cromileptes altivelis. NCBI lineage: Eukaryota > Metazoa > Chordata > Actinopteri > Perciformes > Serranidae > Cromileptes > Cromileptes altivelis. The sequence continues at coordinate 49,816,746 of CM023134.1, forward strand.
TGTGTTTGTCTTGTTGTGTTATTGGGAGCCAGAATAGAAGGAGTCATGGCTCAAAACCAGCCGCCACTGCCCGTCAACAAAAACAAAGACAACTATGGTTAAATGTGATAAGACCAAAGGACTGGACGGAGGCCATCATCAAAAATGCTCACATGTGCAGCGCACACTTCATATCAGGTTAGGGAAAAAGTATTTCCTGTTGTAGGGATGAATAAGGTTATGTGTATTAAGGGTTATCATGTCCACCTCATCAGAAACTGGGGAGGGATTAAGAGGAAGATTGGATTTCTCTGCAACGCTAACTTTTTAGCACATTAGCTAACGTTAGCTTCCATAGCAAAACAAACAAGTGTGGTCCTCCTTTGTAAGATTGGCTTCCTGTGACATCATCCATCCACTGAGTGAGAGCATACGGGTCGGCCAGTCTGGTCCCGTTGGTCAGTGTTTACTTATTCAAGTAACACTGGCGGTCCCGGAGAGTGAGTGACCTGACATGGTGCGTTGGTAAATTCAGTCTGACGCTCTACACTAAAATGAGAGCCCTGTTGGTGGAAGAAACGCAGCGTTATATTTCTACATGAATGAACCAACGGTTCAATGGTCCTCCATCGTCTAAAACAAGACAACACAACTTGTTAGCTATCATACTCCTCACTAACAGTTAAAGGGTCTATATTATGTTGTACCAAACAGCAATTTAACCTGATGCTGTTCAGCAGCGTATCACACTGCTGCAACAGGTGCCGCCAAGCCAAGTGGCAGCGAATTATAACACATGAAAGTTTCTGTCCATCCACGTTACAAACTGGCGTGTCATACCGCCGCTAAAGGTGGCTTTCAGCAGCAGGCTGACACTGAAATCACTGACAAAGCGGCCGTATTTGACGACTTTCAAGTGAGAACCAGCTGGCAGTTTAGAGAGAGTCAAAAATACACATGTATGTTCATACAATGCTTCTGTGTTTAGAGAGGGAGTTGGACCACAGTTCACAAGTTTGAAATGTGTTTGTGGTCCCGCCCCTTCCCCTACGTAGGCAACATGGCGACCAATGAGGGAGAGAAGTTTCCAACATTCCACTGAACTGTCTGAGAGAAACATCAGTGTCGTACATCTCAGTGTGAACACACTGAAACAGCAGGTACTGAAGTATCTGACTGAAGACACAGTGTCTGTGTGTGTTTGTGTGTGTTACTGTGTGTGTGTGTGTGCTACTGTGTTACTGTGTGTGTGTGTTACTGTTACTGTGTGTGCTACTGTGTTACTGTGTGTGTGTTACTGTGTGTGTGTGTTGCTGTGTGTGTCTGTGTGTGTGTTACTGTGTGTGTGTGTTACTGTTACTGTGTGTGCTACTGTGTTACTGTGTGTGTGTTACTGTGTGTGTGTGTTGCTGTGTGTGTCTGTGTGTGTGTTACTGTGTGTGTGTGTTACTGTTACTGTGTGTGTGCTACTGTGTTACTGTGTGTGTGTTACTGTGTGTGTGTGTTACTGTGTGTGTGTGTGTGTGTTACTGTGTGTGTGTGTTACTGTTACTGTGTGTGTGCTACTGTGTTACTGTGTGTGTGTGTTACTGTGTGTGTGTGTTACTGTGTTACTGTGTGTGTGTGTGTGTGTGTTACTGTGTGTATGCTACTGTGTTACTGTGTGTGTGTGTTACTGTGTGTGTGCTACTGTGTTACTGTGTGTGTGTGTTACTGTGTGTGTGTGTTACTGTGTGTGTGTGTTACTGTGTTACTGTGTGTGTGTGTGTGTTACTGTTACTGTGTGTGTGCTACTGTGTTACTGTGTGTGTGTGTTACTGTGTGTGTGTGTTACTGTTACTGTGTGTGGTACTGTGTTACTGTGTGTGTGTGTTACTGTGTGTGTGTGTGTGTTACTGTGTGTGTGCTACTGTGTTACTGTGTGTGTGTGTTACTGTTACTGTGTGTGTGCTACTGTGTTACTGTGTGTGTGTGTTACTGTGTGTGTTTGTTACTGTGTGTATGCTACTGTGTTAGTGTGTGTGTTACTGTGTGTGTGCTACTGTGTTACTGTGTGTGTGTGTTACTGTGTGTGTGCTACTGTGTTACTGTGTGTATTACTGTGTGTGTGCTACTGTGTTACTGTGTGTGTGTTACTGTGTGTGTGTGCGTGTTACTGTGTGTGTGTTACTGTTACTGTGTGTGTGTGTGTTACTGTGTGTGTGTGTTACTGTTACTGTGTGTGTGTGTGTGTTACTGTGTGTGTGCTACTGTGTTACTGTGTGTGTGTGTTACTGTGTGTGTGCTACTGTGTTACTGTGTGTGTGTGTGTGTGTGTGTGTTACTGTGTGTGTGTGTTACTGTGTGTGTGCTACTGTGTTACTGTGTGTGTTTGTTACTGTGTGTATGCTACTGTGTTACTGTGTGTGTGTGTTACTGTGTGTGTGTGTTACTGTGTGTGTGCTACTGTGTTACTGTGTGTGTTTGTTACTGTGTGTGTGTGTGTGTTACTGTGTGTGTGCTACTGTGTTACTGTGTGTGTGTGTGTGTGTGTGTTAATGTGTGTGTGCTACTGTGTTACTGTGTGTGTGTGTGTGTGTGTGTTACTGTGTGTGCGTGTGTGTGTGTGTGTGTCTGACCTGGTGAGCTCTTCTGTCTGAACTCTTCGTCCTGCATCTCTATCAGCACTGCAGGAGGAGAGAGGAGACAAACCTTCATCAGAGGAAGATTACACTCGACTCATCATCATCTGTTCTCTACCTTCATTCACCTGCTCTCAGGTGTTTCCTGTCGGGTCGTCAATGTGCTTACTTTAATTCACTGATGGTAAATCCAATGACGCCGTGACGTCTGTGGCTGCATCTGAGTGAGACGGTGCAAATGTCACTGTGTTAATAAAGTTTGATTCAGTGTGGTCACATGACATGGTGAATGTGTTCAGCTGAACGTGACTTCAGCTCACAGTCGGAGAGACGTCCACGTTTAAATGTTTGGATCCACCTGCAGTTCCTCTATCCTCCACTAGAGGCTGGCTGCAAGACTGAGTCAGTCCACACAGACCTCCAGGTTCAAATCTGAATAAAATTATGGACATACGTACGATGACAAGACGCGCTGGTTTGTGGACGCAACGTCAGCCGTTGCCATCTTGTTTTTTGGAGCCAGAAGTGACCATACAATACCACATCCAATTCAAAACCCTAGTGCTCACATTCAAGGCCATCCATAACCTCGCTCCTCCATCCATAACCTCGCTCCTCCATCCCTCACTGACCTCCTCCATCCATAACCTCGCTCCTCCATCCATAACCTCGCTCCTCCATCCCTCACTGACCTCCTCCATCCATAACCTCGCTCCTCCATCCTTCACTGACCTCCTCCATCCCTCACTGACCTCCTCCATCCCTCACTGACCTCCTCCATCCTTCACTGACCTCCTCCATCCCTCACTGACCTCCTCCATCCATAACCTCGCTCCTCCATCCCTCACTGACCTCCTCCATCCATAACCTTGTTCCTCCATCCTTCACTGACCTCCTCCATCCATAACCTCGCTCCTCCATCCTTCACTGACCTCCTCCATCCATAACCTCGCTCCTCCATCCTTCACTAACCTCCTCCATCCCTCACTGACCTCCTCCATCCTTCACTAACCTCCTCCATCCCTCACTGACCTCCTCCATCCCTCACTGACCTCCTCCATCCATAACCTCGCTCCTCCATCCCTCACTGACCTCCTCCATCCATAACCTTGTTCCTCCATCCTTCACTGACCTCCTCCATCCATAACCTCGCTCCTCCATCCTTCACTGACCTCCTCCATCCATAACCTCGCTCCTCCATCCTTCACTAACCTCCTCCATCCCTCACTGACCTCCTCCATCCCTCACTAACCTCCTCCATCCCTCACTGACCTCCTCCATCCTTCACTGACCTCCTCCATCCATAACCTCGCTCCTCCATCCTTCACTGACCTCCTCCATCCCTCACTGACCTCCTCCATCCCTCACTGACCTCCTCCATCCATAACCTCACTCCTCCATCCCTCACTGACCTCCTCCATTCCTCACTGACCTCCTCCATCCATAACCTCGCTCCTCCATCCCTCACTGACCTCCTCCATCCCTCACTGACCTCCTCCATCCCTCATTGACCTCCTCCATCCTTCACTGACCTCCTCCATCCCTCACTGACCTCCTCCATCCCTCACCGACCTCCTCCATCCATAACCTCGCTCCTCCATCCTTCACTGACCTCCTCCATCCTTCACTGACCTCCTCCATCCCTCACTGACCTCCTCCATCCCTCACTGACCTCCTCCATCCCTCACTGACCTCCTCCATCCATAACCTCGCTCCTCCATCCTTCACTGACCTCCTCCATCCCTCACTAACCTCCTCCATCCCTCACTGACCTCCTCCATCCTTCACTGACCTCCTCCATCCATAACCTCGCTCCTCCATCCTTCACTGACCTCCTCCATCCCTCACTGACCTCCTCCATCCCTCACTGACCTCCTCCATCCATAACCTCACTCCTCCATCCCTCACTGACCTCCTCCATTCCTCACTGACCTCCTCCATCCATAACCTCGCTCCTCCATCCCTCACTGACCTCCTCCATCCCTCACTGACCTCCTCCATCCCTCATTGACCTCCTCCATCCTTCACTGACCTCCTCCATCCCTCACTGACCTCCTCCATCCCTCACCGACCTCCTCCATCCATAACCTCGCTCCTCCATCCTTCACTGACCTCCTCCATCCCTCACTGACCTCCTCCATCCTTCACTGACCTCCTCCATCCCTCACTGACCTCCTCCATCCCTCACTGACCTCCTCCATCCCTCACTGACCTCCTCCATCCATAACCTCACTCCTCCATCCCTCACTGACCTCCTCCATTCCTCACTGACCTCCTCCATCCATAACCTCGCTCCTCCATCCCTCACTGACCTCCTCCATCCCTCACTGACCTCCTCCATCCCTCATTGACCTCCTCCATCCTTCACTGACCTCCTCCATCCCTCACTGACCTCCTCCATCCCTCACCGACCTCCTCCATCCATAACCTCGCTCCTCCATCCTTCACTGACCTCCTCCATCCCTCACTGACCTCCTCCATCCTTCACTGACCTCCTCCATCCCTCACTGACCTCCTCCATCCCTCACTGACCTCCTCCATCCATAACCTCGCTCCTCCATCCTTCACTGACCTCCTCCATCCCTCACTAACCTCCTCCATCCCTCACTGACCTCCTCCATCCTTCACTGACCTCCTCCATCCATAACCTCGCTCCTCCATCCTTCACTGACCTCCTCCATCCCTCACTGACCTCCTCCATCCCTCACTGACCTCCTCCATCCATAACCTCACTCCTCCATCCCTCACTGACCTCCTCCATTCCTCACTGACCTCCTCCATCCATAACCTCGCTCCTCCATCCCTCACTGACCTCCTCCATCCCTCACTGACCTCCTCCATCCCTCATTGACCTCCTCCATCCTTCACTGACCTCCTCCATCCCTCACTGACCTCCTCCATCCCTCACCGACCTCCTCCATCCATAACCTCGCTCCTCCATCCTTCACTGACCTCCTCCATCCCTCACTGACCTCCTCCATCCTTCACTGACCTCCTCCATCCCTCACTGACCTCCTCCATCCCTCACTGACCTCCTCCATCCCTCACTGACCTCCTCCATCCATAACCTCGCTCTTCCATCCTTCACTGTCCCTCCAGCCCGCCTGACCACCATGGGGTCCAGAGCCATGTTGATTCGGTCTGTGGGGACGAACTCGCTCTGAGTGACAGCCTCTCGTGGACATTGGAGGAACTGCAGGTTGCTGTTTGGTTTTCACAGACTGTGTTTAGGTTCCTGACATAGAAATGGACAGGAAGTGATATAAGGACACAGGCCCTGTGATGCGTGTCAACTGTAGACGTGTATAATGTATTGTATGGTACCTGCAGTCCAGGTGACTGTGTGGCGGTCAGAGGTGTGTTTGATTTCAGCACCTTGTTGGCTTCAGGAAGTCTCTATCCGTTCACACAGATTGTTACTGAATTTTTAAAGATCTCGTGATTCTGAGGTCTTCGATTTCAAATCCATCATGACACAAATATGTCAGAGGGAAGTCCCTGAACTCATTACGCAGTGTTCGTCCATGGAGACAACAAACACAAACAGATGCAAACAAACAAATGACAATATGAACCCACCAGTCCTCCTCACAGCTCAGACCGCCCCCAGCTGACGGAGACACTGTAACGTTTGGTTTAATGAGCAGCAGCAGCAACAGGTTGTTTCAGAAGAGAAAATAAGGAGAACACAGCACAACATAAGTCTCCTCTGGTCTGTAGAGATGCTTCTGAAACCTTCTACCTCTGAGGTTTTATCCTCGACTCGACTCCGGAGATCGTCTGCCTTTTCCTCTTTTTAGAAGTGACTAAAGATCTCAGCGAAGACTCTCACTGACTGTTTGTCAGAAGTCATCAGAGTCATCGATTTTTAGCTTGTCATCGTCTCATCTTCATGGTGGGAAAAAAATTCCATCAACATTTTCTTTGACAAAATGAACACTGGTGGTTTGATGCTTCCAAAGCTTTACACTGTGTGTACTGGAGTTAAAACCTTGTGTTTGAACAGAGAGAGTTGCGACACAGAATGATCTGACACACGGTCACTCACGCGGTGAACTATTAGGTGAATTATTACTCTGTACCTGCTTCATTAAAGTGCACTGAGGTATTTACAGGTACCTGGATATTAACTGGGATAAATTTTTGTTCTCTTTGAATCAATGTGAGGTTTGTTTGTCTCGATCAGAATTAAACAACTGAGTAGAGAGACAAACCACTTCTTCACAGCATGAAAGCATATTTCAGAGGATGAGTCAAACTTCATCTTGTAATAAACACTATTAAAGTGATGACGGCGCCTCACATCCTGTCCCATCTCCCTCTGAACGCTACTGATTCCTGCTTCAAAGTTTTTATACTCTCACTCAAGATATTCATTGTTTAGGAATAAGTAAGAGAAATGAAACTGACACCAGTTGGCTGTTACTGTGGGCCAATGAGAACATGGCTACCAAGAGATGAACCAAGCTGGTTCCAGCTAACCGGACCGGACCGGACTGTGAACAACCTGATCAGTACGTTTACTCTGCACTCTGTCACTGTTACTGAGAGGAGACTGTAGTGATCAGTGTGACCAACAGACGGCTGTGATCAACCCTAGAGAAGATAGCGGTGTATATGGGAGTCTGTCTCTAGCAGATCTCCTATTATCTGGAGCAATCCTCGTCACTCTGTATTGCCTTGTTTCATAACAGCCTATTGAATTAGTGCATCTGCTTCAATCATTTCGATATGAGCTTTTAACAGACGAATAGAGCATAAAAAGGAAGTGTGTGAAGAACAACAGCTTGTTGTTGGAGAGCCCGGCTGAAGGAACCTCTGACACCGTGAAGACGGTTTGCTAAAGTTCATCACTGAAGTCTGACTGTGGACCACATCACACAAGAGGACATATCCCTCCTCACAGTGTCCTGTTACTGGCGGATGTTTCAGCTCCAACTGCAGCAGATCGTTCTGATTGGTCAGACTCTCTTACCTTCAGAGTTTTGGCGGGAGGCAGCTCCTCGGATCCTGAAGGCCTGTCTGGTTCTGCTACGTTCTCCGAAGCTCCAGCTCTTTGGAACCTTGCTGGGACTCTCCTCCAGACTGGGCTCCATGCTGGGGGACCGCCGCAGGGCCTGGACATTCCCCAGCCCTCCAGGACCTCCAGGACCAACACCAGGAGCAACACCAGGGCCAACTGTGGGAACCACTGGAGACAGGAAGTGGGGAAGAAAAGGAAGAGGTCAAGAATGGGACACACCAGAATCTGGTTTGGTGTTCTGGTTCATGTTGGTCCAACAGGTTTTCATTCAAACCAGTTACATCTGGTCTGGTTAAACTTACCCAAATATGGATCATAGTATTACAACAGTACACAAGAAGAGCTGTACAGTTTCCTGTTGGAAGGTTAAAGTCATCTATAGTTTTCTCTGTAGTGTTATTTTATTACCTGTAGTAGTCATATATCGTGTGTTAGACAGTGCACTATAAAACACTTCTATAGTAATACTATGAGGATGGTACAGTGAATGTACAGTATCTATATACTGTGTGTAATAATACTTAACAGCCTAAATGTTGGAAACTTAAATGTTTCTCTGACGTCATCGAGTTAGACAATGAACTGACTGGATATTGGTTGTTAAAGTTAAAAGGTCAAACATGTTTCTGTCCATAACTGAAGAATTCATACACTAATTCTGACCAAACTTGACACAAATGTCTAACAGGATAAAATAATGAAGGTCAAAAGGTCAAAGGTCACCTTGACTGTGACATCATCATGTTTTAACGTCATATCTCAGGAACAGAAGGGGAGACATTTGGTCAGATACTGAATTGGTGACGCTAATCTTGAAACTGTGCTGATTGTGTAGATCTTCTGTGTGTGAAGCATCCATGTTTTCACTGACATGGATGGAGACTGTAAAAACTGACTGGTAACTGGAGGCAAATGACCCCGAGGTGGTGATTCTAGTTTCACTATCATATCATCAGTCAGTCATATTACTACAGTTGTTTCATTACATTCTAACATGACAGAAATACTACAGAAATAATACTCCAGTGTTTCTGTGAGGTGGTTCATCGCGGGGCTGGTGGGAATAAAAAGTTGCAGACTGTTGAGTCTCTACAGACCACACTGAACCAATCGTCCACTTTTCATCCCCACACCACAGGAAACGTACAACAGTAATCAGACTGTTCAACATTTAAAAACACTTTGGCACCAACACCCACCATGCTGAGGAGAACCTTTTCCTTTAGTTCCTGAACTGCGGGGAGACGAGAAGACCCTCTCCTTCAGACTGACCTTCTGACTGCAGGGACAAGAGACAGACACACAGGTTGAATCGGATCTAAAAGTCTTTGGGATCAGACGGCAGTCAGTGTCCTTTACTGTGAAAGGACACTTCCTGTGTGATCCCACATTTCTTATTTCCTGTCCATAACTTCTGTCTCAGTGTTTGACTCCTGCACAAACAGGAAGTCCAGGCCAGGACAGTGAAGGACAACATCAGGGACAGGTTCAGGCCTTCCTGGAGTCTCTTGGTTGGAAACGTTGAAACATCACCACCAGCCGGCCTGATCTGAACCTGAACCTGTAACGTATTTGTGGTCTGCGTAAATGTACAACGCCAACATTTACACTGCTCAAAACACTCAAAGTTCACAGTCTAACAGGAAGTGCATTGGAGAGACAAAAGCAAGCTAACCCCCAAACAGGAAATAGTCTGACGTGGTGTCCACAGACAGTTGCTCTCTCCTTCTCCTTCCTGACTAATTCTTCTCTAGTTTGGTCCTTGGCACTATTGGCAGCATGAGGCGATTCCTGCGGCCCAATCAGGCTGCACAGGTAGTCCAGCTGCTCCAGGACGGCACATCCATACATATGGTCACAAGACGGTTTGCTGTGTCTCCCAGCATAGTCTCAGTAGCATGATGGAGACATCACATCGTCTTAATGTTTGACTTTGATTTTTATTGTGATTTTTTCAGGTGGATCAGCAGAAGGATCAGCAGGTGGATCCGCAGAAGGATCAGCAGACGGATCAGCAGGTGGATCAGCAGACGGATCAGCAGAAGGATCAGCAGATGGATCAACAGGTGGATCAACAGGTGGATCAGCAGATGGATCTATGATTATGCTGTGGTTTTACCAGGGACCTGGTCCTGAAGGTGAAGCTCTGGATCCTCTGGTGGATTCCTATGTGAGTCCTCAGCTGTGGATCCAAATGGCTGAGATGAATTTCCTCTGCAGGTCGTCTGAGCTCAGCCTCACCGACAGGGTGAGGAGCTCAGATAACCTCCACAAATCTGAAGAGACCAAGGTTGCATTCGTAAATCCAATCTGACGTTCATCACACATTCACTCCGTTCGGCACTCTGCTGCTCCGAGAGTCTAATGTTCTGAATCACTGCTACATTCAGACAGCGCTCCGAATTTATGAACGCTCCAGTTTGTGCCAGAGTATGCTCCGACACTCAGAGTGAGTGTTTCTGTGTTCAGGTAAAGCGATGGGAACTGAGAACTGATATCAAATTGTTCAGTCCATCAGAGGTGTACAACTCAACACTTTGAATCACTTTGATCGTGCCTATATGTATTTCTGATGATGGCTCGATGCAAAAATATGACGTGTGTCTATGCTGCTGGAGCCTTATAACAAGAAGGCGCCATGGTGGCGAAGAAGGAATGGTCCAGAGTGTGGCGTCGGGTGACAAAGGTGCTGCTGCAAAGTCTGTAAAATGATAAGTTTAAATAAGAAACAGCAGCAACGCGCTGAAACATCTTCCTGAAATCACAAGATATCTTACAGTCTGCTGCTTCCAACCAATCAGCAGGTCCGGTACTGTCCATTAATATGATCTGTTCGCAAGGTTAATGTCCTGTTATAATTAGCTGTTTTTTTTCTTTGACTAACTAAACCTAAATGAAAACCACCTTCTTTTCGTCCACACAGAAAATGAATTGAGAATCGGACTGACAGGAACTTCACTGGCTTTGGTATCGATAACATCTTGTCAGCTGTTCAGCCATTGGTCCATTTATAAAGCTGGATTTAGTTTCGTCCCGCGGCTCAGCAGCACAACAAAGACCCAAGTTCAGATCTGTGACCTCACAGGAGTCACCTCAACAGTCAGTCTGTTCAGTGTGAGACTGCAGAGGTCAGGGGTCAGACACAGACACTGTGTGGTTTAACTTCTCTTTATCACACGACATGTTTTCATCTCCCTGTTTGCTTGAACACGGCCAAGCGGCCGCGACGTGGAGACGAGTCCAATAAAGTTCATTCAATCACAACATGTCAAATACAAACACTTTATATCTGACGTCAAACTGCTGACTGCAGGTTCTGACCGCCAAAACTCTGATCAATCAGCGATCAGGTGATTGATCAGGTGATAGATCAGGTGCTCTGATCTCAAACAACAACTGATCTGACAAATGCAGCACCAGTCAGACTGAATCAAAGTGAGTGGTCAGAGTTGGACACTGACCTGGGAGACGGCTCAGGTTGGACGTCCTTCCTGCAGAGGGACACACAGACAGAAGGACAGGCAGACAGACAGAGGGACAAAAGAACAGACAGGCAGGAAGACAGACAGACAGAGGGACAGATAGACAGGAGGTCAGACAGACAGAGGGACAGAAGAACAGACAGACAGGAGGACAGACAGACAGACAGAGGGACAGAGGGACAGACAGACAGAGGGACACACAGACAGGAAAACAGACAGACAAAGGGACAGAAGGACAGAGGGAGAGAACAGACAGAGGGATAGACCAACAGAGGGACATAAGGACAGACAGACAGAGGGAGAGACAGAGAAACAGACAGACAGACAGACAGAGGGACAGGCCGACAGACAGGCAGACAAACAGACAGACAAAGGGACAGACAGAGACAGACAGAGGGACAGAAGAATAGAGGGACAGAGGGACCGGCAGACAGTCAGAAGGACAGACAGACAGAGAAACAGACAGACAGAGGGAAAGACAGACAGATGGACAGTTATTATTAACTCCTAAATTCAGAAGTACGGTGGCTGAGAGAGGTCACAACGCCCCAAATTCAGAAAACACATTCATCAATTTTGCAACACATACGCTGCAAATCCTCACAACACAAGCAAGAAGCTGAACGCTCCGCAAAAACCAAAACATGCGTCAAGTTGAAGATGACAACAGAAATGTTTCCAGGGGGACCGGTATCATTCACGGACCTGCTTTTGGTTGGAAGACTCGCCATCTTGTAGTATGGAACTTGTCAGGTTGTTAAATGCGCTTGGAGAGACACAAGTGAGGGAAACGTAGATTCGAGATTCGGAATTGGGATGAACACAAAAACAACTGAAATGCTCTGACCAGACATGAGAAAAGTCTAAAAATGTCAACAACCAGTAAGTTCGTCACTGATTAGGGTCCCCCTGGAAACGTTTCCGTTGTCGTCTTCAATTTGGTGTGTGTTTTAATTTTTGTGGAGCGTTCAGCTTCTTGCCTGTGTTGTGCATTTCCATTTCCATTATCTCATTTGCATGTGTAGCAGCAGTAGTAGTAGTAGTAACAATATCAGCAGTAGCAGTAGCAGTTGCAGTAGTAGCAGTAGAAGCAGTAGCAGTAGTAGTAGCACTATTAGTCTTTGCAGTAGCAGTAGTAACAGTAACAGCAGCAGTAGTAGTAGTAGTAGCAGTAATAGTAGTAGTAGCAGCAGTAGCAGTAGTAGCAGTATTACTCTTAGCATTAACAACAAAAGCAGTAGCAGTAGTAGCAGCAGTAGCAGCAGCAGTAGCAGTAGTAGCAGTAGTAACAGTAATAGTAGTAGTAGTAGTAGCAGTAAGAGTAGTAGCAGTCTTAATCTTAGTAGTAGCAGCAGTAGCAGCAATAGCAGTAGTAACAGCAATATTAGTAGTAGTAGTAGCAGTAGTAGCAGTCTTACTCTTAGCAGTAGCAGCAGTAGCAGCAGCAGTAGCAGTAGAAGCAGTAGCAGTAGTAGTAGCAGTATTAGTCTTTGAAGTAGCAGTAGTAACAGTAACAGCAGCAGTAGTAGTAGCAGCAGCAATATCCATAGTAGCAGTAGCAGCAGTAGTAGCAATATCCATAATAGCAGCAGTAGCAGTAGTAGTAGTAGCAGTAACAGCAATATCAGTAGTAGCAGTAGCAGCAATAGTAGCAATATCCGTAGTAGCCGCAGTAGCAGTAGTAGTAGTAGCAGCAGCAAAAGTAGCAATAGCAGTAGAAGCAGTAACAGTAGCAGTAGTAGTAGTAGTAGAAGTAGTAGTAGCAGTAGGAGTAGCAGTAGCAGCAGTAGTAGTAGCAGAAGTAGTAGTAGTAGTAGTAGTAGTTGTAGCAGTAGTAGCAGTAGTAGTAGTAGTAGCAGTAGTAGTAGTAGTAGTAGTAGTAGTAGTAGTTGTAGCAGTAGCAGTAGTAGTAGTAGCAGCAGCAATAGTAGCAATAGCAGTAGAAACAGTAGCAGTAGTAGTAGTAGCAGAAGTAGTAGTAGTAGTAGTAGTAGTTGTAGCAGTAGCAGTAGTAGTAGTAGTAGAAGTAGCAGTAGGAGTAGCAGTAGCAGCAGTAGTAGTAGCAGAAGTAGTAGTAGTAGTAGTAGTAGTTGTAGCAGTAGCAGTAGTAATAGTAGTACTAGTAGTAGCAGTAGCAGTAGCAGTAGAAGGAGTAGCAGTAGTAGTAGTAGCAGCAATAGTAGCAATAGCAGTAGAAGCAGTAGCAGCAGTAGTAGTAGAAGTAGTAGTAGCAGTAGCAGTAGTAGTAGTAGTAGAAGTAGTAGCAGCAGTAGCAGCAGAAGGAGCAGCAGTAGTAGTAGCAGCAGTAGCGGTAGCAGTAGCCGCAGTAGTAGTAGTAGTAGCAGCAATAGTAGCAATAGCAGTAGAAGCAGTAGTAGTAGCAGAAGTAGTAGTAGTGGTAGTAGAAGTAGTAGTAGCAGTAGCAGTAGGAGTACCAGTAGCAGCAGTAGTAGCAGCAGAAGGAGTAGTAGTAGTAGTAGCAGC
>CM023134.1:49837834-49865334 GCA_013133815.1 Cromileptes altivelis
AAGATAAAACATTTCTTTAATATCTTAATCACAACACTTTTCAATTTAATTTTTTTACAGTTTCAAATAAAAAATAAAAATAAAAGATAAAAAGTCCTTGAAGCTGAAGTTTGGGCACCCTGCATGGTCAGTGGTCAGTAGCGCCCTCTTTTTGTATCCAGCTCAGAGTCTTTCACTTCTTGTTTGGAGGATTTCCTTTCCGCTCTGCCCTTTGAGCTCTGTCCACAGATGTGTTATGATGTTTAGGTCGGGGCAGGGCTGTAGAATATGACAGAGTCGTGACAACGGAAGTCGAAAATGCTTGTGCGTCACATGACTCATGTAGACCTCGGATAGTTCCCATAAGTTACTGACGGGCCGTTTAAATACATAATACTGAGGGACAGAACTCTGATTTTTTGGTAAGTAGCTGTCAATAACTGCATTGATTTACAATATATGAACAATATCTTTATGTTGTTTTTTTAAAGTAAAATGTGCTAATATTGATATAGATTAGTGTTAACAGTCAGGGTTAGGTAAGACTTTATTTATCCAACACCCAGGAAACTCATGTTACAGCAGCTCAGAGCAGAGGTAACAGAAAAGGGATAAAAATGATGATAAAAAATTAGATATAATGAAAATAATAGAAAATCCACACCTTTCACTGAAACAGATACTGTATGCTCATGATTGATAGCTGTACAGGATGAGTGTAACACACATGATGTGTCGTATTTTTACTGTAAAAATATAGAAATGTATAAATATTCTGCAGGAAGTGGTAAAATATTGCACACAGGAATATTACACATTATGTACACAGTGCACAGTTTAAATATAAGGGTATGTATTTACATATGTATACAGGCCAGTGTAAGTATATTAATGACGTAGCATAATTATATAAATGTGTTATTACACAGTATGACTCTGTGTAATGTGAATATAACTATTGTTGTCTGCCTTGTTTACATATGTTAGACTTTCCTTCCCTTAGTGAAACAGCATGTTGCTTTTATTGCTTTAAATTATTTTTTCAGTTCTGTCCTTAGTCTTGTATGGTTGTCCAAAGTAATCACATCCTAACATTTATTGATAATGTAATAGTTGTAATGATTTAATAACCAATGTTATCTTAATTACTGTCAGTGGGACACAAGGAGACCGACAGGTGACAACCAATGACTGTCAGGTGACAACCAATGACTTGACAGGTGACAACCAGTGACTGTCAGGTTACAACCAGTGACTGACAGGTTACAACCAGTGACTGTCAGGTGACAACCAGTGACTGACAGGTTACAACCAGTGACTGTCAGGTGACAATCAGTGACTGACAGGTGACAATCAGTGACTGTCAGGTTACAACCAGTGACTGACAGGTTACAACCAGTGACTGTCAGGTGACAATCAGTGACTGTCAGGTGACAACCAGTGACTGTCAGGTGACAACCAGTGACTGTCAGGTGACAACTGATGACTGTCAGGTGACAATCAGTGACTGTCAGGTGACAACCAATCACTGTCAGGTGACAACCGATGACTGTCAGGTGACAATCAGTGACTGTCAGGTGACAACCAATGACTGTCAGGTGACAACCAGTGACTGTCAGGTGACAACCGATGACTGTCAGGTGACAATCAGTGACTGTCAGGTGACAACCAATCACTGTCATATGACAACCAGTGACTGTCAGGTGACAACCGATGACTGTCAGGTGACAATCAGTGACTGTCAGGTGACAACCAATCACTGTCAGGTGACAACCAATCACTGTCATATGACAACAAGTCACTGTCAGGTGACAACCAGGTGACAACCGATGACTGTCAGGTGACAATCAGTGACTGTCAGGTGACAACCAATCACTGTCATATGACAACCAGTGACTGTCAGGTGACAACCGATGACTGTCAGGTGACAATCAGTGACTGTCAGGTGACAACCAATCACTGTCATATGACAACAAGTGACTGTCAGGTGACAACCAGATGACAACCGATGACTGTCAGATGACAACCAGTGACTTCAGGTGACAACCAATCACCGTCAGGTGACAACCAGTGACTTCAGGTGACAACCAATCACTGTCAGATGACAACCAGTGACTTCAGGTGACAACCAATCACTGTCAGATGACAACCAGTGACTTCAGGTGACAATCAATCACTGTCAGATGACAACCAATCACTGTCAGATGACAACCAGTGACTTCAGGTGACAACCAATCACTGTCAGATGACAACCAATCACTGTCAGATGACAACCAGTGACTTCAGGTGACAACCAGTGACTTCAGGTGACAACCAATCACTGTCAGGTGACAACCAATCAATCACTGCTCCTCTACCGCCCAGTGCTCCTGCAGCATCACTGTTCCTACATTAGCCTGGTATGTTTCATTTATCAAAATGACTTATCTTGTTTTAAATCTCATTCGGCTCAAACTTCCCTCTCACTTCACTATCAGTGTAATATCAGCTGAGCTGTGACATATTATAGACAGGTACTCAACAGAGTCACAAAGCCTATAAAACAGACCATAAGTTACGTTTTTGTTTAATTTCACCTTCACTCAACAATCAGGCAGCAATACTACAACTCAGACTGGCTCGCAAAACATCAGGACTGGAAGCACTCTAACTTCCCAATGTTACACAAAATGGTTTAGACAATTTAAAACTAAGAGGCTGTTCATAGTTAGCATTATCTGTGTGTACAGTATGCAGTGTTCAGCCCAATCTGTTATCTTATCTTTTAACATTCTATAAATCTACTAATTTAATGGGAGATAATCCACTAACAAGCTATAATGCACGTGTTAATTTGGAGAAGTTGTGCTGATAATGTAAAATTTGTGTCTTTAGATGTCTTATCTGTTAAAAGTGCATCACAGCCGGTCTTTTCTGCTGTAACTCCATTGGCTGCTAGCATGTGCCTCTTACTTCCAGGAACTATTGAGAGGCTCCGTTATCCGCCATCACTGTGAAAAAAATGGTCCAATGGGGTGAATGGAGATGACGCAACTCTCTATTCAAGGGCTCTGGGTTGGGGGACGATGAGGGGCATGTCCAAACCTTCAGGTGGCTCCTCTTCATCATCCACAACCATCTTTAACAGGTTTTTCTACAAACAGACCTTTGCTCATCATCCATCCATTTTCAACCACTTACCCGAGTCGAGTGTGTTCTGGGTCTGCCCCAGGGCCTCCTACCAGCTGGACCAGGAGGATCCTGATCAGATGTTGAACCACCTCAACATGAAGGAGCAGCAGCTCTACTCCGAGCTCCCTCCAGATGTCTGACTCCTCCCCCTATCTCTAAGGCTGAGCCCAGACACCCTACAGAGGAAACTCATTTCAGACGCTTGTATCTGTGACCTCATTCTTTCAGTCACTACCCAGAGCTCATGACCATAGCTGAGGGTTGGGACGCAGATGGACCAGGAAATGGAAAGCTTTGCCTTCTGGCTCAGCTCCCTGTGAACCATGACGGTCAGCACCTGCATCACTGCACACGCCTCACCAAAGTGCAGCTGCATCTCACGCTCCATTCTACCCTCACTTTGAACAAGAGCCTGAGATACTTGAACTCATTTTCTTGTTGCAGCAACATTTGCTCATTATGGTCTGTTTGACCTTCATCAGTCCTCAGGACGTGTTTCTAGAAAGCATCAGGCTTGTCTCGATGTTCCTTCACAAACCTGTGAGGCTGAATTTAGTCGTGAGGTTTTCTTCTGATGACTCTTCCATGAAGGTCATACCTGTCCAGGTGTGTCTGCTCAGTACAACAGTGCACCACCTCTCTTCCTTTTTCACACAGTTTTCAGCTTGACCTCCACACTTCCTGTTAATGTCCATTTCTTAGTGACATGACCAAGTGAGGGAACAGCTCCCTAAAAACACTTTGCTATCTTCCTCTAGTTTACATCAGGTCTTTGAGTGTTCAGAGTGCAGGCAGCTGTTTAGAGGAGCCCATGGCTGCTGAGTGTTGGGACAAGCTGTCAGGAGTCACCTGCTCTGTCCTCACCATCACTGTCAACAAGAGACCCTGGGGACAGCTGTCTCACTGCTCAGAGGTCTCACTGCTCAGAGGTCCAAACTTTTGGATGGTGCTCCTTATTGTACTAAACTGATATAAAACATGTCATTTGGAGATCAGCACATTGGGGGGGGGGGGGGGGGTGTCTCTGCAGGTGGAATCTCACCTGTACATGGGGACAGACACTGTCCTTTCATAATAATCCCAGGTTGAAGTCAAATCAGTTCGGCTTAGATTTGTGGCGTAAACCCTCCACGCCGCCTGCAGTGACAGAAAGCAGGTGATCGTTTCCATGTAAACAGCAACAAACAACATAATGAAAGAAAGGTGGGTATGTCAAGTCCCACAGTAACCATACTGATGATGTGGTGATTAATGCTGATGATGTGGCGGTTAATGTTGATGATGTGGTGGTGAATACTGATGATGTGACGGTGAATGTTGACGATGTGACGGTGAATGTTGACGATGTGACGGTGAATGCTGACGATGTGGCGGTTAATGCCGACGATGTGGTGGTGAATGCCGACGATGTGGTGGTGAATACTGACGAAGTGGCGGTGAATGTTGATGATGTGGCGGTTAATGTTGACGATGTGACGGTGAATGTTGACGATGTGACGGTGAATGCTGACGATGTGGCGGTGAATGTTGACGATGTGACGTGAATGCTGATGATGTGGCGGTTAATGTTGATGAAGTGGCGGTGAATGCTGATGATGTGGCGGTTAATGTTGACGATGTGGTGGTGAATACTGATGATGTGACGGTGAATGTTGACGATGTGACGGTGAATGTTGACGATGTGACGGTGAATGCTGACGATGTGGCGGTTAATGCCGACGATGTGGTGGTGAATGCCGACGATGTGGTGGTGAATACTGACGAAGTGGCGGTGAATGTTGATGATGTGGCGGTTAATGTTGACGATGTGACGGTGAATGTTGACGATGTGACGGTGAATGCTGACGATGTGGCGGTGAATGTTGACGATGTGACGTGAATGCTGATGATGTGGCGGTTAATGTTGATGAAGTGGCGGTGAATGCTGATGATGTGGCGGTTAATGTTGACGATGTGGTGGTGAATACTGACGATGTGGTGGTGAATGTTGACAATGTGACGGTGAATGCTGATGATGTGACGGTTAATGTTGACGATGTGGTGGTTAATGCTGATGATGTGGTGGTTAATGCTGATGATGTGGCGGTTAATGTTGACAATGTGACGGTGAATGCTGATGATGTGGCGGTTAATGTTGACGATGTGGTGGTTAATGCTGATGATGTGGTGGTTAATGCTGATGATGTGGCGGTTAATGTTGACGATGTGTTGGTGAATACTGACGATGTGACGGTGAATGTTGACGATGTGACGTGAATGCTGATGATGTGACGGTTAATGTTGACGATGTGGTGGTTAATGTTGACGATGTGGTGGTGAATACTGACGATGTGACGGTGAATGTTGACGATGTGACGTGAATGCCGACGATGTGGTGGTTAATGTTGACGATGTGGCGGTTAATGTTGATGATGTGGTGGTGAATGTTGACGATGTGACGTGAATACTGATGATGTGACGGTGAATGTTGACGATGTGGCAGTGAATGCCGATGACGAGGCAGTGAATACTGACGATGTGGCGGTTAATGTTGACGATGTGGCAGTGAATACTGACAATGTGACGGTGAATACTGACGATGTGACGTGAATGCCGACGATGTGGTGGTTCATGCTGACGATGTGGCGGTTAATGTTGATGATGTGGTGGTGAATACTGATGATGTGATGGTGAATGTTGACGATGTGGCAGTGAATGCCGATGACGAGGCAGTGAATACTGACGATGTGGCGGTTAATGTTGACGATGTGACGTGAATGCTGATGATGTGACGGTTAATGTTGACGATGTGGTGGTTAATGTTGACGATGTGGTGGTGAATACTGACGATGTGACGGTGAATGTTGACGATGTGACGTGAATGCCGACGATGTGGTGGTTAATGCTGACGATGTGGCGGTTAATGTTGACGATGTGGTGGTGAATACTGACGATGTGACGGTGAATGTTGACGATGTGACGTGAATGCCGACGATGTGGTGGTTAATGCTGACGATGTGGCGGTTAATGTTGATGATGTGGTGGTGAATACTGACGATGTGGTGGTGAATGTTGACAATGTGACGGTGAATGCTGATGATGTGGCGGTTAATGTTGACGATGTGGTGGTTAATGCTGATGATGTGGTGGTTAATGCTGATGATGTGGCGGTTAATGTTGACGATGTGTTGGTGAATACTGACGATGTGACGGTGAATGTTGACGATGTGACGTGAATGCTGATGATGTGACGGTTAATGTTGACGATGTGGTGGTTAATGTTGACGATGTGGTGGTGAATACTGACGATGTGACGGTGAATGTTGACGATGTGACGTGAATGCCGACGATGTGGTGGTTAATGTTGACGATGTGGCGGTTAATGTTGATGATGTGGTGGTGAATGTTGACGATGTGACGTGAATACTGATGATGTGACGGTGAATGTTGACGATGTGGCAGTGAATGCCGATGACGAGGCAGTGAATACTGACGATGTGGCGGTTAATGTTGACGATGTGGCAGTGAATACTGACAATGTGACGGTGAATACTGACGATGTGACGTGAATGCCGACGATGTGGTGGTTCATGCTGACGATGTGGCGGTTAATGTTGATGATGTGGTGGTGAATACTGATGATGTGATGGTGAATGTTGACGATGTGGCAGTGAATGCCGATGACGAGGCAGTGAATACTGACGATGTGGCGGTTAATGTTGACGATGTGACGTGAATGCTGATGATGTGACGGTTAATGTTGACGATGTGGTGGTTAATGTTGACGATGTGGTGGTGAATACTGACGATGTGACGGTGAATGTTGACGATGTGACGTGAATGCCGACGATGTGGTGGTTAATGCTGACGATGTGGCGGTTAATGTTGATGATGTGGTGGTGAATACTGACGATGTGATGGTGAATGTTGACGATGTGACGTGAATACTGATGATGTGACGGTGAATGTTGACGATGTGGCAGTGAATGCCGATGACGAGGCAGTGAATACTGACGATGTGGCGGTTAATGTTGACGATGTGGCAGTGAATACTGACAATATGGTGGTGAATGCTGATGATGTGGCAGTGAATACTGACGATGTGACGGTGAATACTGACGATGTGACGGTGAATGTTGACAATGTGACGTGAATGCCGACGATGTGGTGGTGAATACTGACGAAGTGGCGGTGAATGTTGACGATGTGACGTGAATGCTGATGATGTGGCGGTTAATGTTGACGAAGTGGCGGTGAATGCTGATGATGTGGCGGTTAATGTTGACGATGTGGTGGTGAATACTGACGATGTGACGGTGAATGCTGATGATGTGACGGTGAATGTTGACGATGTGACGGTGAATGCTGATGATGTGGCGGTTAATGTTGACGATGTGGCGGTTAATGTTGACGATGTGGTGGTTAATGCTGATGATGTGGCGGTTAATGTTGACGATGTGTTGGTGAATACTGACGATGTGACGGTGAATGTTGACGATGTGACGTGAATGCTGATGATGTGACGGTTAATGTTGACGATGTGGTGGTTAATGTTGACGATGTGGTGGTGAATACTGACGATGTGACGGTGAATGTTGACGATGTGACGTGAATGCCGACGATGTGGTGGTTAATGCTGACGATGTGGCGGTTAATGTTGATGATGTGGTGGTGAATGTTGACGATGTGACGTGAATACTGATGATGTGACGGTGAATGTTGACGATGTGGCAGTGAATGCCGATGACGAGGCAGTGAATACTGACGATGTGGCGGTTAATGTTGACGATGTGGCAGTGAATACTGACGATGTGGTGGTGAATGCTGATGATGTGGCAGTGAATACTGACGATGTGATGGTGAATACTGACGATGTGACGGTGAATGTTGACAATGTGACGTGAATGCCGACGATGTGGTGGTGAATACTGACGAAGTGGCGGTGAATGTTGACGATGTGACGTGAATGCTGATGATGTGGCGGTTAATGTTGACGAAGTGGCGGTGAATGCTGATGATGTGGCGGTTAATGTTGACGATGTGGTGGTGAATACTGACGATGTGACGGTGAATGCTGATGATGTGACGGTGAATGTTGACGATGTGACGGTGAATGCTGATGATGTGGCGGTTAATGTTGACGATGTGGCGGTTAATGTTGATGATGTGGTGGTGAATACTGACGATGTGATGGTGAATGTTGACGATGTGGCGGTTAATGTTGATGATGTGACGTGAATGCCGACGATGTGGTGGTTAATGCTGACGATGTGGCGGTTAATGTTGATGATGTGGTGGTGAATACTGACGATGTGGTGGTTAATGTTGATGATGTGGTGGTGAATACTGACGATGTGATGGTGAATGTTGACGATGTGACGGTGAATGTTGACGATGTGACGTGAATGCCGACGATGTGACGTGAATGCCGACGATGTGACGTGAATGTTGACGATGTGGCGGTTAATGTTGATGATGTGGTGGTGAATACTGACGATGTGGTGGTGAATGCTGATGATGTGGCAGTGAATACTGACGATGTGACGGTGAATGTTGACGATGTGACGTGAATACTGACGATGTGGCGGTTAATGTTGACGATGTGGCAGTGAATAATGACGATGTGGTGGTGAATGCTGATGATGTGGCAGTGAATACTGACGATGTGGTGGTTAATGCTGACGATGTGGCGGTTAATGTTGATGATGTGGTGGTGAATACTGACGATGTGATGGTGAATGCTGATGATGTGGCAGTGAATACTGACGATGTGGCGGTTAATGTTGACGATGTGGCAGTGAATACTGACGATGTGACGGTGAATGCTGATGATGTGGCAGTGAATACTGACGATGTGGTGGTTAATGCTGATGATGTGGCAGTGAATACTGACGATGTG
This sequence comes from Cromileptes altivelis, assembly GCA_013133815.1. NCBI lineage: Eukaryota > Metazoa > Chordata > Actinopteri > Perciformes > Serranidae > Cromileptes > Cromileptes altivelis. The sequence goes on from CM023134.1 coordinate 49,846,863, forward strand.
GTGGTTAATGCTGACGATGTGGCGGAAAATGCTGATGATGTGGCAGTGAATACTGACGATGTGGTGGTTAATGCTGACGATGTGGCGGAAAATGCTGACGATGTGGCGGTGAATGCTGACGATGTGGCGGTGAATGCTGACGATGTGACGGTGAATGTTGACGATGTGACGTGAATGCCGACGATGTGGTGGTGAATACTGACGATGTGGCGGTTAATGTTGACGATGTGGCAGTGAATACTGACGATGTGGCGGTTAATGCTGACGATGTGGCGGTTAATGTTGATGATGTGGTGGTGAATACTGACGATGTGATGGTGAATGTTGACGATGTGGTGGTGAATACTGATGATGTGACGGTGAATGTTGACGATGTGGCAGTGAATGCCGATGACAAGGCAGTGAATACTGACGATGTGGCGGTTAATGTTGACGATGTGGCAGTGAATACTGACGATGTGACGGTGAATGCTGATGATGTGGCAGTGAATACTGACGATGTGGTGGTTAATGCTGACGATGTGGCGGAAAATGCTGACGATGTGGTGGTTAATGCTGACGATGTGGCGGAAAATGCTGATGATGTGGCAGTGAATACTGACGATGTGGTGGTTAATGCTGACGATGTGGCGGAAAATGCTGACGATGTTGCGGTGAATGCTGACGATGTGGCGGTTAATGTTGACGATGTGGCAGTGAATACTGACGATGTGGCGGTTAATGTTGACGATGTGGCAGTGAATACTGACGATGTGACGGTGAATGCTGATGATGTGGCGGAAAATGCTGACGATGTGGCAGTGAATACTGACGATGTGGTGGTTAATGCTGATGATGTGGCAGTGAATACTGACGATGTAGTGGTTAATGCTGACGATGTGGCGGTGAATGCTGACGATGTGGCAGTGAATACTGACGATGTGGCGGTTAATGTTGACGATGTGGCAGTGAATACTGACGATGTGGTGGTTAATGCTGACGATGTGGCGGAAAATGCTGACGATGTGGCAGTGAATACTGACGATGTGGTGGTTAATGCTGACGATGTGGCGGAAAATGCTGACGATGTGGCGGTGAATGCTGACGATGTGGCGGTGAATGCTGATGATGTGGCGGTGAATGCCAACGATGTGGCGGTGAATGCCGACGATGTGGTGGTGAATGCTGACGATGTGGTGGTGAATACTGACGATGTGGCGGTGAATGTTGACGATGTGGTGGTGAATACTGACGATGTGGCGGTGAATGCTGACGATGTGGCGGTGAATGCTGACGATGTGGCGGTGAATGCTGATGATGTGGCGGTGAATGCCAACGATGTGGCGGTGAATGCCGACGATGTGGTGGTGAATACTGAGGAAGTGGCGGTGAATGTTGACGATGTGGCGGTGAATACTGACGATGTGGTGGTTAATGCTGACGATGTGGCGGAAAATGCTGACGATGTGGCAGTGAATACTGACGATGTGGTGGTTAATGCTGACGATGTGGCGGAAAATGCTGACGATGTGGCGGTGAATGCTGACGAAGTGGCGGTGAATGCCAACGATGTGGCGGTGAATGCCGACGATGTGGTGGTGAATACTGATGATGTGGCGGTGAATGCTGACGATGTGGCGGTGAATGCTGACGATGTGGCGGTGAATGCCAACGATGTGGCGGTGAATGCCGACGATGTGGTGGTGAATGCTGACGATGTGGTGGTGAATACTGACGATGTGGCGGTGAATGCTGACGATGTGGCGGTGAATGCTGACGATGTGGTGGTGAATGCTGACGATGTGGTGGTGAATACTGACGATGTGGCGGTGAATGCTGACGATGTGGCGGTGAATGCTGACGATGTGGCGGTGAATACTGAGGAAGTGGCGGTGAATGTTGACGATGTGGCGGTGAATGCTGATGATGTGGCGGTGAATGCAGATGATGTGGCCGATGGTGAATGGTGAAAACGTCAGGATAATATTTTGATTAATTTTAGACGATGGTGTGAATTTGAATAGTTTAATGTCTCTGTCCAAATCAGTTTCTCATTTCTCCACTTCCTGTTCGTACGTGTGACTCAGAATTACCGCCAGTTTGTTTTTATAAATCCCGAATGTGTAGAAAGTGGCACATGCCTCGTTTTGTTACTTGGCGGCATTTAGTCATGATCTGATTATGATGTGCGAGCAGCTCCTGTTGAGATGTACAGAAACTGTCACCTGAAGGAAACTGAAACATGACGACTGAGAGGATTTATGGACGTCTGGTCTGGATGGATAGAGACGATGGGACTGGATGATGTCAACATGTATTCACTGAGTGATAAAGAAGAGGAGGAGGAAGATCACCTGTATGAGTCCAGCTGCTGGATTTCTTCTCTTCTCAAAGTGTTTCTGTCGATGCTGCTCCTGAACCTTCAGAGCAAAACCTGAACCCAGGATCCCCTGAGGGACACACAGAGACACACAGATAATCATCAGATTATTTTCAGATAATTATCACCCACTGTCACCCACTGTAAAACACTGTCACACTATGTTACACCCTGTCACATTCTGTTACACACTGTCACACACTGTCATAAACTGTAAAACACTGTCACACTATGTTACACCCTGTCACACTCTGTCACACACTGTAAAACACTGTAAAACACTGCCACACTATGTTAAACCCTGTCACACTATGTTACACAGTGTCACACTGCTATACACTGTAAAACACTGTCACAAACTGTAAACCACTGTCACACCATGTTACACACTGTCACACACTGTAAAACACTGTCACACACTGTAAAACACTGTAAACCACTGTCACACTATGTTACACACTGTCACACACTGTAAAACACTGTAAACCACTGTCACACTATGTTAGACACTGTCACACACTGTAACACACTATCACACACTGTAACACACTGTCACACACTGTAAAACACTGTAAACCACTGTCACACTATGTTACACACTGTCACACACTGTAAAACACTGTAAACCACTGTCACACTATGTTACACACTGTCACACACTGTAACACACTGTCACACACTGTAAAACACTGTAAACCACTGTCACACTATGTTACACACTGTCACACACTGTAAAACACTGTAAACCACTGTCACACTATGTTACACACTGTCACACACTGTAACACACTGTCACACACTGTAAAACACTGTAAACCACTGTCACACTATGTTACACACTGTCACACACTGTAAAACACTGTAAACCACTGTCACACTATGTTACACACTGTCACACACTGTAACACACTGTCACACACTGTAAAACACTGTAAACCACTGTCACACTATGTTACACACTGTCACACACTGTAAAACACTGTAAACCACTGTCACACTATGTTAGACACTGTCACACACTGTCATACACTGTAAAACACTGTCACACACTGCTATACACTGTAAAACACTGTCACACTGTGTTACACACTGTCACACACTGTAAAACACTGTAAACCACTGTCACACTATGTTACACACTGTCACACACTGTAAAACACTGTAAACCACTGTCACACTATGTTACACACTGTCACACTGTGTTACACACTGTCACACACTGTAAAACACTGTAAACCACTGTCACACTATGTTACACACTGTCACACACTGTAAAACACTGTAAACCACTGTCACACTATGTTACACACTGTCACACACTGTAACACACTGTCACACACTGTAAAACACTGTAAACCACTGTCACACTATGTTACACACTGTCACACACTGTAAAACACTGTAAACCACTGTCACACTATGTTACACACTGTCACACACTGTAACACACTGTCACACACTGTAAAACACTGTAAACCACTGTCACACTATGTTACACACTGTCACACACTGTAAAACACTGTAAACCACTGTCACACTATGTTACACACTGTCACACACTGTAAAACACTGTAAACCACTGTCACACTATGTTACACACTGTCACACACTGTAACACACTGTCACACACTGTAAAACACTGTAAACCACTGTCACACTATGTTACACACTGTCACACACTGTAAAACACTGTAAACCACTGTCACACTATGTTAGACACTGTCACACACTGTCATACACTGTAAAACACTGTCACACACTGCTATACACTGTAAAACACTGTCACACTGTGTTACACACTGTCACACACTGTAAAACACTGTAAACCACTGTCACACTATGTTACACACTGTCACACACTGTAAAACACTGTAAACCACTGTCACACTATGTTACACACTGTCACACACTGTAACACACTGTCACACACTGTAAAACACTGTAAACCACTGTCACACTATGTTACACACTGTCACACACTGTAACACACTGTCACACACTGTAAAACACTGTAAACCACTGTCACACTATGTTAGACACTGTTACACACTGTCATAAACTGTAAAACACTGTCACACTATGTTACACACTGTCACACACTGTAAAACACTGTAAACCACTGTCACACTATGTTACACACTGTCACACACTGTAAAACACTGTAAACCACTGTCACACTATGTTACACACTGTCACACACTGTAACACACTGTCACACACTGTAAAACACTGTAAACCACTGTCACACTATGTTACACACTGTCACACACTGTAAAACACTGTAAACCACTGTCACACTATGTTACACACTGTCACACACTGTAACACACTGTCACACACTGTAAAACACTGTAAACCACTGTCACACTATGTTACACACTGTCACACACTGTACAACACTGTAAACCACTGTCACACTATGTTACACACTGTCACACACTGTAACACACTGTCACACACTGTAAAACACTGTAAACCACTGTCACACTATGTTACACACTGTCACACACTGTAAAACACTGTAAACCACTGTCACACTATGTTACACACTGTCACACACTGTAACACACTGTCACACACTGTAAAACACTGTAAACCACTGTCACACCATGTTACACACTGTCACACACTGTAAAACACTGTAAACCACTGTCACACTATGTTAGACACTGCCACACACTGTAAAACACTGTAAACCACTGTCACACTATGTTAGACACTGTCACACACTGTCATACACTGTAAAACACTGTCACACTGTGTTACACACTGTCACACACTGTAAAACACTGTAAACCACTGTCACACTATGTTACACACTGTCACACACTGTAAAACACTGTAAACCACTGTCACACTATGTTACACACTGTCACACACTGTAACACACTGTCACACACTGTAAAACACTGTAAACCACTGTCACACTATGTTAGACACTGTTACACACTGTCATAAACTGTAAAACATTGTCACACTATGTTACACCCTGTCACACTCTGTTACACACTGTCATAAACTGTAAAACACTGTCACACTATGTTACACACTGTCACACACTGTAAAACACTGTAAACCACTGTCACACTATGTTACACACTGTCACACACTGTAAAACACTGTAAACCACTGCCACACTATGTTACACACTGTCACACACTGTAACACACTGTCACACACTGTAAAACACTGTAAACCACTGTCACACTATGTTACACACTGTCATAAACTGTAAAACATTGTCACACTATGTTACACCCTGTCACACTCTGTTACACACTGTCATAAACTGTAAAACACTGTCACACTATGTTACACACTGTCACACACTGTAAAACACTGTAAACCACTGTCACACTATGTTACACACTGTCACACACTGTAACACACTGTCACACACTGTAAAACACTGTAAACCACTGTCACACTATGTTACACACTGTCACACACTGTAAAACACTGTAAACCACTGTCACACTATGTTACACACTGTCACACACTGTAACACACTGTCACACACTGTAAAACACTGTAAACCACTGTCACACTATGTTACACACTGTCACACACTGTACAACACTGTAAACCACTGTCACACTATGTTACACACTGTCACACACTGTAACACACTGTCACACACTGTAAAACACTGTAAACCACTGTCACACTATGTTACACACTGTCACACACTGTAAAACACTGTAAACCACTGTCACACTATGTTACACACTGTCACACACTGTAACACACTGTCACACACTGTAAAACACTGTAAACCACTGTCACACCATGTTACACACTGTCACACACTGTAAAACACTGTAAACCACTGTCACACTATGTTACACACTGTCACACACTGTAAAACACTGTAAACCACTGTCACACTATGTTAGACACTGTCACACACTGTCATACACTGTAAAACACTGTCACACTGTGTTACACACTGTCACACACTGTAAAACACTGTAAACCACTGTCACACTATGTTACACACTGTCACACACTGTAAAACACTGTAAACCACTGTCACACTATGTTACACACTGTCACACACTGTAACACACTGTCACACACTGTAAAACACTGTAAACCACTGTCACACTATGTTAGACACTGTTACACACTGTCATAAACTGTAAAACATTGTCACACTATGTTACACACTGTCACACTCTGTTACACACTGTCATAAACTGTAAAACACTGTCACACTATGTTACACACTGTCACACACTGTAACACACTGTCACACACTGTAAAACACTGTAAACCACTGTCACACTATGTTACACACTGTCACACACTGTAAAACACTGTAAACCACTGTCACACCATGTTACACACTGTCACACACTGTAAAACACTGTAAACCACTGTCACACTATGTTACACACTGTCACACACTGTAAAACACTGTAAACCACTGTCACACTATGTTACACACTGTCACACACTGTAAAACACTGTCACACACTGTAAAACACTGTAAACCACTGTCACACTATGTTACACACTGTCACACACTGTAAAACACTGTAAACCACTGTCACACTCTGTTACACACTGTCATAAACTGTAAAACACTGTCACACTATGTTACACACTGTCACACACTGTCATACACTGTAAAACACTGTCACACCATGTTACACACTGTCACACTCTGTTACACACTGTCATAAACTGTAAAACACTGTCACACTATGTTACACCCTGTCACACGCTGTAAAACACTGTCACACTATGTTACACCCTGTCACACTCTGTTACACACTGTCACACACTGTAAAGCACTGTCACGCTATGTTACACACTGTCACACACTGTAAAACACTGTCACACTATGTTACACACTGTCACACACTGTTACACACTGTAACGCACTGTTACACTCGGTCACACACTGTTACTCTTTTACACACTGTTACACTGTTTTACACACTGTAACACACTGTTACACACCGTCACACTCTGTTACACTGTTCCCCACTGTCACACTCTGTTACACTGTCACACACTGTCACACACTGCCACACACTGTCACACACTGTCACACACTGTTACACTATGTTACATACTGTTACACACTGTTACAGTGTCACACTCTGTTACACTGTGTCACACACTGTCACACACTGTCACACACTGTTACACACTGTTACATGCTGTTACACACTGTTAGTGTCACACTCTGTTGCACTGTGTCACACACTGTCACACACTGTTACACACTGTTACACTATGTTACATACTGTTACACACTGTCACACACTGTTACATACTGTTACACACTGTTAGTGTCACACTCTGTTACACAATTGTCACACACTGTCATACACTGTATAACACTGACACACTGTTGCACTCTTTTACACACTGACACACTGTTATACACTGTCACACACTGTCACACACTGTTATACACTGTCACACACTGTTATACACTGTCACACACTGTCACACACTGTCACACACTGTTACACACTGTCACACATTGTCACACACTGTCACACTCTGTTACACACTGTCATACACTGTATAACACTGTCACACACTGTTGCACTGTTTTACACTCTGTTACACACTGTCACACACTGTCACACACTGTTATACACTGTCACACTCTGTTACACACTGTCACACACTGTCACACACTGTTATACACTGTCACACACTGTTATACACTGTCACACACTGTCACACACTGTTATACACTGTCACACACTCTCACACACTGTTACACACTGTCACACATTGTCACACACTGTCACACTCTGTTACACACTGTCATACACTGTATAACACTGTCACACACTGTTGCACTGTTTTACACTCTGTTACACACTGTCACACTCTGTTACACACTGTCACACACTGTCACACACTGTTATACACTGTCACACACTGTCACACACTGTCACACACTGTCACACTCTGGTACACACTGTCAGACACTGTCACACTCTGTTACACACTGTCACACACTGTCACACACTGTTATACACTGTCACACACTGTCACACTCTGTCACACTGTTACACTCTGTTACACTCTGTCACACTCTGTTACACACTGTCACACACTGTCACACTCTGTTCCACACTGTCACACTCTGTCACACACTGTCACACTCTGTCACACACTGTCACACTCTGTCACACTGTTACACTCTGTTACACTCTGTTACACACTGTCACGCTCTATTACACACTGTTACACACTGTTACACTGTGTCACACACTGTTACACACTGTCACACACTGTCACACTATGTTACATACTGTTACACACTGTCACACACTGTTACACTCTGTTACACACTGTCACGCTCTATTACACACTGTTACACACTGTTACACTGTGTCACACTGTTACACACTGTCACACACTGTCACACACTGTCACACTATGTTACATACTGTCACACACTGGTACACACTGTTACACACTGTCACACACTGTTACACTATGTTACATACTGTCACACATTGTTACATACTGTTACACACTGTCACACACGGTTACACTCTGTTACACTCTGTCACACACTGTTACACACTGTTACAGTGTCACACTCTGTTACACACTGTCACACTCACATTGTGTCACACACTGTCCCACTCTGTTACACACTGTCACACACTGTTACACTATGTTACACACTGTCAGACACTGTCACACTCTGTTCCACACTGTCACACTCTGTCACACACTGTCACACTCTGTCACACACTGTCACACACTGTCACACTCTGTCACACACTGTTACACACTGTCACACACTGTCACACACTGTTATACACTGTCACACACTGTCACACTCTGTCACACTCTGTTACACATTGTTACACACTGTCAGACACTGTCACACTCTGTTCCACACTGTCACACTCTGTCACACACTGTCACACACTGTCACACTCTGTCACACACTGTTACACACTGTCAGACACTGTCACACTCTGTTCCACACTGTCACACTCTGTCACACACTGTCACACTCTGTCACACACTGTCACACTCTGTCACACTGTTACACTCTGTTACACTCTGTTACACACTGTCACGCTCTATTACACACTGTTACACACTGTTACACTGTGTCACACACTGTTACACACTGTCACACACTGTCACACTATGTTACATACTGTTACACACTGTCACACACTGTTACACTCTGTTACACACTGTCACGCTCTATTACACACTGTTACACACTGTTACACTGTGTCAGACTGTTACACACTGTCACACACTGTCACACTATGTTACATACTGTCACACACTGGTACACACTGTTACACACTGTCACACACTGTTACACTATGTTACATACTGTCACACATTGTTACATACTGTTACACACTGTCACACACGGTTACACTATGTTACATACTGTTACACACTGGTACACACTGTTACACTCTGTTACACTCTGTCACACTCTGTCACACACTGTTACACACTGTTACAGTGTCACACTCTGTTACACACTGTCACACTCACATTGTGTCACACACTGTCCCACTCTGTTACACACTGTCACACACTGTTACACTATGTTACACACTGTCAGACACTGTCACACTCTGTTCCACACTGTCACACTCTGTCACACACTGTCACACTCTGTCACACACTGTCACACACTGTCACACTCTGTCACACACTGTTACACACTGTCACACACTGTCACACACTGTTATACACTGTCACACACTGTCACACTCTGTCACACTCTGTTACACACTGTTACACACTGTCAGACACTGTCACACTCTGTTCCACACTGTCACACTCTGTCACACACTGTCACACACTGTCACACTCTGTCACACACTGTTACACACTGTCACACACTGTTATACACTGTCACACACTGTCACACTCTGTCACACTCTGTTACACACTGTCAGACACTGTCACACTCTGTTCCACACTGTCACACTCTGTCACACACTGTCACACACTGTCACACTCTGTCACACTGTTACACTCTGTTACACACTGTCACGCTCTATTACACACTGTTACACACTGTTACACTGTGTCACACACTGTTACACACTGTCACACACTGTCACACTATGTTACATACTGTTACACACTGTCACACACTGTCACACACTGTTACACTCTGTTACACACTGTTACACTGTGTCACACACTGTTACACACTGTCACACACTGTCACACTATGTTACATACTGTTACACACTGTTACACACTGTCACACACTGTTACACTCTATTACACACTGTTACACTGTGTCACACACTGTTACACACTGTCACACACTGTCACACACTGTCACACTATGTTACATACTGTCACACACTGGTACACACTGTTACACACTGTCACACACTGTTACACTATGTTACATACTGTCACACATTGTTACATACTGTTACACACTGTCACACACTGTTACACTATGTTACATACTGTTACACACTGGTACACACTGTTACAGTGTCACACTCTGTTACACACTGTTACACTCTGTTACACACTGTCACACACTGTTACACTCTGGACCAGGAAGTGCTCTTTATTTCACCTCAGCACAACCTCCTGTCAGACACTCTGACGTCCACACAGACAGGACGCCACTAACTGCGTTTACGACTGAACTCACTTTGACCACAACATGAACTGTGTCCCATCAGAACCTCTGAGATGTAGACAAACAGTTATCACTGTGTGACATCATTGAGTTACGACAAGTATCACAGCATGCTGGGAAACTCCGCCCATTTAGCCACAAGACACCACAACATGTTCAGTGCACAGTGACGTGTTCATCAGCTGCAAACTGATTAAAATCAGTTTTATAAATTTGAGTCAAATTAACTCAAATATAATGGACAGGACGTCTGGGTAAACTTTACATTAAACTTTGTGTCATGGACGGACGGAGGTCACAGTCTGGACACAGAGGACAGTTTGGAGACGTCCCTGTTTGTGTCCATGACTGAGCAAGACTTTTACAGGTCAATGAAAAACAAGGTTCAGGTTTATGATCAGGATGCTGCTGTTGTATCAGCGTACAGGACATGATGTCCCAGTGATGTTACATAATAAGGGCACCGTGAGAGAGACTCACCGCAGGCAGAGCGAAGAATGAAACTCCGATCAGAGTGAAGGTTGCTGCCAGGAGGCGGCCGTTCCAGGTGATAGGGAACTTGTCTCCATAGCCAATGGTTGTCAAGGTGATCTGACAGAGACGGAAACAGACCAATCAGATTGTTCCAGAGTTCAGACTTGTGTACATGAGAGGCCACACCTGTACCTGACTGTACTGTGACATCATCATCTCATGTTTACTAAACAAACAAAACAACAATACATATTTATTGATCAACAAAAACACGAAGCTTCACCTTCAAACTAAATGTCACATAATGTACCTGTATCACCTGGGACACCTGTCTGTCTGTCTGTCTGTCTGTGTCTATCAGTATCTCACCAGTCCCCACCAGAGGGCGTCTGCATACGTCTCAAACTGTTCATTGTCCTCTTTCTCTGCCAAATAAACCAGGAAACTGGCCAGAATGAGACACAGGAAGCCAATATACCATGCCGTGATCAACTCCTGCAGAGGGACAGACACAGAGATATCATCAGAGACATCATGGTACAGTGAGACAAAGAGACAAAGAGACATCATAAGAGACATCGCGGTACAGTGAGACACAGAGACATCTTCAGAGACATCACGGTACAGTGAGCTAAAGAGACACAGAGACATCATCAGAGACATCACGATACAGTGAGACAGAGAGACACAGAGACATTATCAGAGACATCATGGTACAGTGAGACAGAGAGACATCATCAGAGACATCACGGTAAAGTGAGCTAAAGAGACAGACATCATCAGAGACATCACGGTACAGTGAGACACAGACATATTCAGAAACATCATGGTACAGTAAGACAAAGAGACATCATCAGAGACATCACGGTACAGTGAGACAGAGAGACACAGAGACATTATCAGAGACATCACGGTACAGTGAGACAGAGAGACACAGAGACATCATCAGAGACATCACGGTACAGTGAGACAGAGAGACACAGAGACATTATCAGAGACATCACGGTACAGTGAGACAGAGAGACAGAGAGACATCATCAGAGACATCATGGTACAGTGAGACACAGAGACATCAGAGACATCACGGTACAGTGAGCTAAAGAGACACAGAGACATCATCAGAGACATCACAGTACAGTGAGACAGAGAGACATCATCAGAGACATCATGGTACAGTGAGACAGAGAGACACAGAGACATCATCAGAGACATCACAGTACAGTGAGACAGAGAGACATCATCAGAGACGTCACGGTACAGTGAGACAGAGACACAGAGACATCATCAGAGACATCACAGTACAGTGAGACAGAGAGACATCATCAGAGACATCACAGTACAGTGAGACAGAGAGACATCATCAGAGACATCACGGTACAGAGAGAGACACAGAGACAGAGAAACATCATCAAAGACATCACAGTACAGTGAGACAGAGAACAGGGAGACCTGAAAAGAGGTTAGACAGGACAGGTAATCAATAACTGTGATCAATAGAGTACAGGATCAATAGACAGGATCAGATGTCAGGAATAAGACAGTGTTGATGCAGTATTTCCCAAGTTACCTTGCTGTGGGCGTAGACGACTGATCCCAGCAGTTTCCAGGTTCCTCCCCGCCGGTCCATCCTGATCATCCTCAGAATCTGAAGGAAACGAAGCGACCTGATGGCTGATGTGGCAAAGACATTCCCCTGAGTCCCTGCGGCCAACACTGAGATGGACGCTATCAACACCATGATGTCTGCACGGGGACAAGTCACAGGACAGACAGACCGACAGGTGGTTAGAATGTCTCACACTCATCTGTCTGAAGGAGAAGGACGTGTTGTTAAAGTCATCAGACTCACCAATGACACAAAAAGGTTTCCTGGCGAATTTGAGTCTTCCTCTCCATCCTCTGTAGCGACAGCAGCAGCCTGCGGCCCAGATCCTCACCATGTACTCCACCCCAAAAACCACAATGGTCACCACTTCCTGTTACACAACAACACATAGTGTTTGCTCTGAATGACCCCGTCACTGTTTCCTAATGACCAAAAACATTTTTACACATTTTTTACAAACGTTCCATCTCCAATGTCTCAATGGCCCAATGGCACTATGGGACTATGGCCCCATGGCACTATGGGACTATGGCCCCATGGCACTATGGGACTATGGCCCCATGGCACTATGGGACTATGGCTCCATGGCACTATGGGACTATGGCTCCATGGCACTATGGGACTATGGCCCCATGGCACTATGGGACTATGGCCCGATGGCACTATGGGACTATGGCTCCATGGCACTATGGGACTATGGCTCCATGGCACTATGGGACTATGGCTCCATGGCACTATGGGACTATGGCCCCATGGCACTATGGGACTATGGCCCGATGGCACTATGGGACTATGGCTCCATGGCGCTATGGGACTATGGCTCCATGGCACTATGGGACTATGGCTCCATGGCACTATGGGACTATGGCTCCATGGCACTATGGCCCGATGGCGCTATGGGACTATGGCCCGATGGCGCTATGGGACTATGGCCCCATGGCGCTATGTGACTATGGCCCCATGGCGCTATGGGACTATGGCCCGATGGCGCTATGGGACTATGGCCCGATGGCGCTATGGGACTATGGCCCCATGGCGCTATGTGACTATGGCCCCATGGCGCTATGGGACTATGGCCCCATGGCGCTATGGGACTATGGCCCCATGGCGCTATGGGACTATGGGCCCATGGCGCTATGGGACTATGGGACTATGGCCCCATGGCGCTATGGGACTATGGCCCCATGGCGCTATGGGACTATGGGCCCATGGCGCTATGGGACTATGGCCCCATGGCGCTATGTGACTATGGCCCCATGGCGCTATGGGACTATGGCCCCATGGCGCTATGGGACTATGGCCCCATGGCGCTATGGGACTATGGCCCCATGGCACTATGGGACTATGGCCCCATGGCACTATGTGATTATGGCTCAATGGCCGCATGGCACTATGGGACTATGGCCCCATGGCGCTATGGGACTATGGCCCCATGGCACTATGGGACTATGGCCCCATGGCACTATGTGATTATGGCTCAATGGCCGCATGGCACTATGGGACTATGGCCCGATGGCACTATGGGACTATGGGCCCATGGCGCTATGTGACTATGGCCCCATGGCACTATGGGACTATGGCCCCATGGCACTATGGGACTATGGCCCCATGGCGCTATGGGACTATGGCCCGATGGCGCTATGGGACTATGGCCCCATGGCGCTATGTGACTATGGCCCCATGGCACTATGGGACTATGGCCCCATGGCACTATGGGACTATGGCCCGATGGGACTATGGCCCGATGGCACTATGGCCCGATGGGACTATGCCCCCATGGCACTATGGCACTATGGCCCCATGGCACTATGGGACTATGGCCCGATGGGACTATGGCCCGATGGGACTATGGCCCGATGGCACTATGGGACTATGGCACTATTTGACTATGGCCTCATGGCACTATGTGACTATGGCTCAATGGCCGCATGGCACTATGGGACTATGGCCCGATGGCACTATGGGACTATGGCCCCATGGCGCTATGGGACTATGGCCCCATGGCGCTATGGGACTATGGGCCCATGGCGCTATGGGACTATGGCCCCATGGCGCTATGTGACTATGGCCCCATGGCACTATGGGACTATGGCCCCATGGCACTATGGGACTATGGCCCGATGGGACTATGGGACTATGGCACTATGTGACTATGGCCCCATGGCGCTATGTGACTATGGCCCCATGGCACTATGGGACTATGGCCCCATGGCGCTATGGGACTATGGGACTATGGCCCCATGGCGCTATGGGACTATGGGCCCATGGCGCTATGTGACTATGGCCCCATGGCACTATGGGACTATGGCCCCATGGCACTATGGGACTATGGCCCGATGGCGCTATGGGACTATGGCCCGATGGCGCTATGGGACTATGGCCCCATGGCACTATGGGACTATGGCCCCATGGCACTATGGGACTATGGCCCCATGGCACTATGGGACTATGGCCCGATGGGACTATGGCACTATGTGACTATGGCCCGATGGGACTATGGCCCGATGGCACTATGGGACTATGGCACTATGTGACTATGGCCCCATGGCGCTATGGGACTATGGCCCCATGGCACTATGGGACTATGGCCCGATGGGACTATGCCCCCATGGCACTATGGGACTATGCCCCCATGGCACTATGGGACTATGGCACTATGTGACTATGGCCCCATGGCGCTATGGGACTATGGCCCCATGGCACTATGGGACTATGGCACTATGTGACTATGGCCCCATGGCGCTATGGGACTATGGCCCCATGGCACTATGGGACTATGGCCCGATGGGACTATGCCCCCATGGCACTATGGGACTATGGCCCCATGGCGCTATGTGACTATGGCCCGATGCCACAATGGCCCGGTGGCCCGACTGCACTATGGGACTATGGCCCGATGACACTGTGGCCCAATGGCCCTAACCTGTACACCAGTACACTTTGAAGACAGCAATGTGCACATTTTGGACAGGGAAGACAGATGGTTTGAAAGAGTTTTGAAATAAGCCATCTATGCGAAACTGGAACAAACCATGTTTCAATAGAGGAGGAGGTCCGCGACACCACCTATCCCCCACCTATAATGCTGTCCCTTTTGTCCTTGCCCAGGAGATTTACCAGCTTAACCTCTAAAAACAATAGTTGTTCACAAATGGCCTCATGTGACTCTAACAACCGTCGCAGCAGGAGTTTCAACAACCGTAGTTGACACACCTTGGGAGCACTAACAAACCACTGACATCATTGGCCTTGTGAAGACCTCCCAAGAGGTTAAATACCTGGGTTGTTTCTACACCAGTTTGTCAGACTAGTTCCAGCCTAGTCAGACAAGCATGAACTGATGAAGCCTCTTGGATAAGAGGTGAAACGTCTTCTAAGACAAAACGAAGTCCAGTTGCATTTGAGTCACTTGTCTCGAGAGCAGCAAAGAATCCTGGTTTATGTTTGTTCAGCACTGCTCAGTCTCACTGTTTACCATCAGTTATTTAGCCTGTTTTTAAAACAGCAAACAATATGACACCAACTTCCTGTTTATAAATTTCTGTTTTACAGCCAAACAGTGACTAAAATCTGTTTCTACCCTGACCTTTATGGTAAACACTCTCAAACGACCCAGGAAACACACAACTACTTCCCCTATTAAAAAGCACGTTCCCACAAACACAGGTACTGACTGAATCATATTCACAGGAAGTGTGACATGTTATCTGTGTCTCTCACCTGTTACCTGTGTCCCTCACCTGTAACTTGCATCCCTCACCTGCTACCTGCATCCCTCACCTGCTACCTGTTTCCCTCACCTGTTACCCACATCCCTCACCTGTTACCTGTGTCCCTCACCTGATACCTGTGTCCCTCACCTGATACCTGTTTCCCTCACCTGATACCTGTGTCCCTCACCTGATACCTGTTTCCCTCACCTGTTACCTGTGTCCCTCACCTGATACCTGTGTCCCTCACCTGATACCTGTTTCCCTCACCTGTTACCCACATCCCTCACCTGATACCTGTGTCCCTCACCTGATACCTGTTTCCCTCACCTGTTACCCACATCCCTCACCTGATACCTGTTTCCCTCACCTCTTACCTGTGTCCCTCACCTGATACCTGCGTCCCTCACCTGTTACCTGCGTCCCTCACCTGTTACCTGCGTCCCTCACCTGTTACCCGCATCACTCACCTGTTACCTGCGTCCCTCACCTGATACCCGCGTCCTTCACCTGTTACCTGTGTCCCTCACCTGATACCTGTGTCCCTCACCTGATACCTGTTTCCCTCACCTGTTACCTGCGTCCCTCACCTGATACCTGTGTCCCTCACCTGATACCTGTTTCCCTCACCTGTTACCCGCATCCCTCACCTGTTACCTGCGTCGCTCATCTGATACCTGCGTCCCTCACCTGTTACCTGCGTCCCTCACCTGATACCTGTGTCCCTCACCTGATACCTGTTTCCCTCACCTGTTACCCGCGTCCCTCACCTGTTACCTGCGTCGCTCATCTGATACCTGTTTCCCTCACCTGAGACCTGCGTCACTCACCTGTTACCTGTGTCCCTCACCTGTTACCTGTTTCCCTCACCTGGTCTGTTTCCCTCACCTGATACCTGCGTCCCTCACCTGTTACCTGCGTCCCTCACCTGATACCTGCGTCCCTCACCTGTTACCTGCGTCACTCACCTGTTACCTGCGTCCCTCACCTGTTACCTGTTTCCCTCACCTTTTCTGTGTTTCCCTCACCTGTTATCTATGTCCCTCACCTGATACCTGTTTCCCTCACCTGATACCTGTGTCCCTCACCTGATACCTGTGTCCCTCACCTGATGTCTGTGTACCTCACCTGATACCTGTTTCCCTCACCTGTTACCCACATCCCTCACCTGATACCTGTGTCCCTCACCTGATACCTGTTTCCCTCACCTGTTACCCACATCCCTCACCTGATACCTGTTTCCCTCACCTGATACCTGTGTCCCTCACCTGATACCTGTGTCCCTCACCTGATGCCTGTGTCCCTCACCTGATACCTGTTTCCCTCACCTGTTACCCACATCCCTCACCTGATACCTGTGTCCCTCACCTGATACCTGTTTCCCTCACCTGTTACCCACATCCCTCACCTGATACCTGTTTCCCTCACCTGTTACCTGTGTCCCTCACCTGATACCTGTGTCCCTCACCTGATACCTGTTTCCCTCACCTGTTACCTGTTTCCCTCACCTGATACCTGTGTCCCTCACCTGACACCTGTTTCCCTCACCTGATACCTGTGTCCCTCACCTGATACCTGTTTCCCTCACCTGTTACCTGTGTCCCTCACCTGATACCTGTGTCCCTCACCTGATACCTGTTTCCCTCACCTGTTACCCACATCCCTCACCTGATACCTGTGTCCCT